>JAMOIN010001356.1:0-16994 GCA_024666655.1 Dascyllus trimaculatus
GGGGTAACAGCCCACTTCATGGAGATGGAGGAAAACAGCTCAAGCCTGCAGACGACTCTCTTGACTTGTGAACGATTCACAGGGATCCTCCTGTCAACCTCACGCTCCATCCTCCCCTCACTGAGAACAAGACCCAGAGATACTTAAACTCCTCCACCGGGGGCAGGGTCTCTCCACCGACCAGGAGAGGGCAAGTCACGTTTTTTCGGTGAAGAGCAATGGCCTCAGATTTGGAGGTGCTGATCCTCATCCCAGTTGCTTCACACTCAGCTGCAAACCGCCCCAGTGCTTGTGGAAATTTTGGCCCCATTTGTTCAAGCAACAGACCATTCAGTCATGGAGGACAAATAATGAGCCCTCACCGACATTTAGCTGATTAAAAGCAGACTTTACTCCCCGTCGGGGAATCGAACCCCGGTCTTCCGCGTGACAGGCGGAGATACTGTCCACTATACTAACGAGGAAGCTGGAGGCTGACATGTGACCAGGTGGAGCCAATCACAGCGTTGGACGTCCTTCATTCTCCATTCATTAATTTGGTTGTAATATATTTTTGACCACTAACGGGATTTTGGGGGCGCTGTTGGACCGCTTTGGCACAGCAGTTAGAGGCCGTTATTTCTGACCAGTTTTCAATTTTTATTTTTTAAAATAACTTTCTTTGATAATACGCTGACAGGTTGGATAATTCTGGTTTAATTTAAATGTGATTTTATTTTTAATTTGGGGTTAACAGTGTTTGTTATGAATCATTATTTTCCATTTCCTTCCTGTTCCCTCTGTTCACTCTGTATCAAACTGGAGGCTATATATTAATGCTGCATATGATGAAGTGTTTTCTTGTTGTTTTGCTCTTCTGGTTCGATGCAAAACTGCATTTTGAAAACCAACACAGGGTGACACAGAGGGGTTCCGTGTACGTCGCGGTCATTCGTTTTCCTATTTTGAGATTTCAAAATAAAAATGAAAAATAAACCGTTTCCCTTTTTTTCCAGTGATAATACAAAATAAAAAACGGAAAACGGGCCCTAAGTCATTATCCATTATCCGTTATCCGATTTAATTACATGTGTTTGTAAATGGAAATTAAAATCAAAATACACCCGTGGAAAACATATTTCTCTACTTCTCTACTTTTACTACTTCTTCTACTACTACTTCTACTTCTACTTCTCTACTCTACTTCTCTACTTTTGGCTCCGTGACCCGTCTGACTTCGCCATTTAGAGGAGCTAGCGATTTAGCGCTAGCTCCGCCGCTAGCGCTAAATCGCTACTTTGCTTTCTGGCAAAGCTAAAGTAACAGAAAACCTCAAAACCTCGCAAAAACGTCCCCAAAAGCAGCCGAACGCTAGTGATTTAGTGCTAGCGGTGGAGCTAGCAGCACCACAAGGTCCCTCCAAAGGGACAAATAAACCCCACACTGGTGAAAAATCCACTGTGAAATAGTGAACAATGTGAGCCAAGCAACGTTTGGACCCCACAGTGGGTCTTCATCAGGCCACGGCACACAGCAAGGTCTGCTAACAGTGAGCTAACACTGGAGCTTTAGATACCAGATCCTTCCTCATCAGAAGTCAGACGGGTCACGGAGCCAAAACCAACAGGAAGTAGAGAAATAAGTTTTCCACGGGTGTATTTTAATTTTAATTCCCATTTACAAACACATCTAATTAAATCAGATAACGGATAATGGAGAGTAGCCATGGAGCTTGTGAGCTGCCAGAGGAGCATCAGCCGAACTTCCTGCAGAACACACAAGTTTTGTTGTGTCTATTTTTTCAATTTCTGGTGCTCGTAACCTAATTCAGGATTCAGGATCCAGGATTCGAACCTGCGCGGGGAGACCCCAATGGATTTCTAGTCCATCGCCTTAACCACTCGGCCACGACAACCTATAGAGGGAAGTTTTAAAAACGAGAGAATCTGCTGCATGTGAGCTGGTTAGCTAATGTTAGCACCTTCAGTTTAACTAATATTAGCACCTCCAGGCCAGTGCAGAGGGACAGAGCAGCTTGATTCCTTCTTAACTCAAACAACAGGTGTCCAGATATACAGCCAGGGCCATCCGGGTAACTTTCATGTGTTGGGCGAACATGATAACCATAACACGATGGAAACCGATGGGTGGTGGTGCGTTCAAGGACACTCATCTGACATCTAGTTGATTAAAAGCAGATGTTACTCCCCGTCGGGGAATCGAACCCCGGTCTTCCGCGTGACAGGCGGAGATACTGTCCACTATACTAACGAGGAAGCTGGAAGCTGTCATGTGACCAGGTGGACCCAATCACAGCGTTGGACCTCCTTCATTCTCCATTCATTCATTTGGTTGTAATATATTTTGACCACTAACGGGATTTTGGGGGCGCTGTTGGACCGCTTTGGCACAGCAGTCAGAGGACTTTATTTCTGACCATATCATTACATCTGTCCTGGTCAGTGAGTGCAGTAAAAATATGAATATCAATAATATTAATTAACCCCACGTCATATACAATAAAACATTATCTAAGGACTGTTATTCATACTCTATTTAACCAAAACATTGAGATTTATTGGGCTAATTTTACTTTAGAGAAAAACTGTGTTTCCGCCCGGTTTCGAACCGGGGACCTTTCGCGTGTGAGGCGAACGTGATAACCACTACACTACGGAAACTTGCTGATGATGCATTCAGGGACATACCAGAAACATGCGTTCATATCATCAGTTGACAAGTTTTTAAACTTGTTTTTGTCAAAGTTAAACTTCTAAAGTCTGTCTCATACTTTCAGCAAGCAAACTGACGTTTCCACGTAAGACAAGCAAAACCTTTTACTTTTAACTGAGTAAACAAACCGACTGCTGCTGAGTTTGTTTTCAGCCAGTTAACTTTAGCACATTACCATTAGTTGAGTTGGCCTGGCTCCAGAAAAAAACATAACTTGGGATGCATTTGAAATTAGTGCTGGCATATAAATTTGTCTTTCTTACTTGCAACGTATTTTGATCATATATGTATAAATAATAAATATTCATAAATATCTCTATAAACATATATATAAATCTGTAGTGGTTGTTGCAATCAATTAAATATATTCTAAGCAATATAAATAATAATAATAATAACTCCCTAATATTAAACTTAATTAGACAAAATGCAAATTCTGGTTTCAGGGATATGCAAAAAGAGAATTTCACAATGCTGTAATGTATTTCTGACAAACATATGGACTATTTCTTCTTCACGCTCTTCGTCATTTTACTCTGCTTGGTAGCCGTAATGTTAGAAACTGTCAACCTGTTAGTGTTAGTATCATGATTACACAAGACTTCAGCGACATGTTTAAAAAGAACACTTTATTTTATTTGTAACCATCCTTCACTTAAGTACAAGCAGTATTTTTGGTATTTACACTTCAGGTTTTTCATATTTCACCATTAATTAAAGGAAAGCTGAACTAAAACAAGAACAGATGGAGGAAAAATCGACGTCGGCAAACGCTCACAAGAGTCACTGTACGCCTCTAGGCCGGCTGGAAAGATTGTTTTCTTTGCAGTTTTGTTCTCGCATCAAGAGTCCAGCAGCACAGGAGAAAGAAAATCTAATAAAGAAAGACATGAAAAATACATCAACCACATTTAACAGCTCAACAACAACCAGCCCTCTCAGAAACCAAGAGGATGAAGGCCAAGCAGAGGAAAAAGTGCATCTGTAAGCTAAAATAATGAAACGTCAGAAGGCTTTAAAACGTACGCTGATTTGGGACAAGAGTGCATAGGGAGAAAATGTTCTCCTAGTTTTCCTCAGAAATGCAATGACATCAATTATTCAAGTGTTTGCCTTCTGAATAAACTATAAAGTCCTGGTAAAAACTAGAAGCAATTAGAAAAACAAGAACATAGCCATTCTGTTCCTCAGATTTATGTGAAACTCAGCGTGTTAGCACGGCGTCTTTTCAAAAAGCAGCTACCATATGTTAGTACATATTTACCTTACTGTATAAAATTATCTTCCAATACAAATGCATAATTGACGTGAAGAAAATAAAAACAGCAGCATGTAAAAACCAACTGCAGTGGCTGCAATGTGGCTAATAACAGCTAGCTGGTGAGATAGCCTTTGCTACAGCTAATTTACACACTTTTAAATGTTTCCTGCATTTGAAAAAATAATTTCATGCTCCAACAGTTTGGAAATTTATAAACCACACAAAGAACGAAGCTACATCTGATTACAGTGGAGAAGAGATAACCTGGACCTGCTAATTGCTAACTAGCCTAGCAAAAGTAGCAGTAGCTGTTTGCATCTAGCGCTAGTGAAACTCACGCAGTTAGAGGTGGTTTAAATCATATATTTAATGTAAAATAGAAGTGATTCTCTCAACATTTCCCTGTGTTTACATTCAGTGTGAGCTCCTGTGTTGCTTTGTGCAGTTTGTCCTGATAGGATGCGAGAAAAATCAAGTATTTTAGACACGACAAAACCGTCCTCCGAGGAGCAGCGCACACTAATCCCAGGCTCATTGTCCATTTGCATGCTACTAACAACAGGTTTAACGTCAACCGTGGAGAAAAACGATGAGTTGCATCAGTGCCATGCGGATACTTCCTCTGTTTATCAGAGATTAATTCTCCAGTCGCTACGCTACTTTGGAGAAACCCTTTACAGATGGTTCACATGCATCGGTATAAATAGAGTAAAAGTGCTCCAGAGGCGTGTCTTTACTGTGTGCTGTGAAAATACGGAAACCATGAAGACGTTGGCAGAATGGAGTTTTAATTCTCGGAACATTTGCCAGACGTAAAGTTTAAAAATTTGAGTAAAGAAGGAATTACCAGTTAGCTAACTAGCTAAGAAGTCAGCTAGGCTACCCGGCTTAGTTTTAGCTTTATGACATTAGCTTTTAGAGTACTTGCACACTTAGCTAGAGAGATAAACTGTGTTTTACCAAATAAAGATTAAATAATTTATCGAAATTATTTGTGTCTCCACAAATTAGCATCAACACCGTGCAAAAAAAATGGCGCTAAATGATGGTACTTAGCAGGTAAGCTAGCAGTGTGTTTTCTAACAACACAAGACTTCTGTTTCCACACACTTAGCATCAGTTAGCATTTACTTGAAAGTTTCTGTAGACAGACAGTTGTTACTACTATTATTATTACTGTTGTTGTTGTTTTAGTTAACCACAAGACTGGACATTAGTAAACACACTGGTCATTTGTTGCTACCAGTTGTGGTTAGCATTAGTATTTCTGCTAGCTGCTGTTTCACAATGAAAGTGCATCTGCAATGTCACCTAGCTGAGGATAAATATGTGGAGTGGAGTCAGGACTTCATTCCCATTAATTTCTATGTTGCTTTTTTCCCCCTAAATATTAAAAATGTCCATATATAAGCTAGTAAATGAGTAACTTGTCTATAGCATGACACTTAATGGGCAAGTTTAGCTAGAAAATGATGCTACACCACTTTTATTTTGCGCTAGCAGCAGTAGTATAAATGTCTCTTAATTCGCTTAATTTTCAAACTGATTGAAACCTATATAATATAAAACAAGCGAAACCGAATTAGCTTAGCTTAGCATTAAGACTGGAAGAAGCCAATGCAGTAAAACCTCCCCCTTAGCCACAATTTGTAATTTTAGCATTAAACAAAAGATATAATGGCGTTAATTACTGGAGTGCAGCTACCTTACCATGATATTATAATTTAGTTGACAGTGTAGGAGATAAAACCTTATTTAGATAAACCACTTTTCACTTAATCACAGCTTTTGTTCGTCTAACAAAACAAATGGATGTTAGTAGAAATAAAACTCTGCTCTGCTTTGCATTACTGAGCCACAGAATCACAGTAAAGACCGTCCTCCTGGGTCGACGATATATACACTACGTGAGGATTACAAAAAGATTACGAGAGTAGGTCGTTACAGGGTAGACAATATCGGTAGAAAATCTGAGACTCTTTTTTTTATAACTATTGTTGGGTTAGAAGTCAGCTCATCCGCAGGCAGTATTTTCTTTGATACATAGGTTTAATAAGGTGTGTATACAGGTGTGGAGATGTGTGTGCCATGGAGAGACATTCATTCACTCATTGTCTTGACCTCGGGATGGATTCAGACAGTCAGGACAAGGATGCATTTAGCCTAGCTTAGCACGAGTAGTGGAAGTTAAGGGAATCTGCTGGCCCAGCTTCAAACACTTGAGTTGAGCCACTTGTGTCTTGTTTTTCACTGACTGCTGGTACGTGGTTTTAATATTTTATGACTTCAATGTTTGAGGATGTTTACGTTCTATTTTGGCAAACTTCACGGTGTAAACTCGTCCGACAAAAAGCCAGTCCATCCATCCATCCATCCATCCATCCAGCCAGGCAGTAGTCTAAGCAGAGAGGCCCAGACTTCCCTCGCCCCAGACACCTCCTCCAGCTCTTCCGGTGGGACCCCGAGGCGTTCCCAGGCCAGCCGAGAGACGTAGTCCCTCCAGCGTGTCCTGGGTCTACCCCGAGGCCTCCTCCGGTGGGACATGCCAAATACAGTTTAATGCTCTGACCAAGCCTCGACATCCTGCCAACTGAAGAGATGCGTTCGGAGCCCTGAAAATAGGGCCGTAAAACTCATGTTGTGAAACTACGTTGGGGAAGCTGTATTGGCAGTGAGGAATCGATCGATCCACAGGTTCCTGACTCTACCAGCAAAACCTTTCGGGACGGTGGAGCATCTCGAGAAAGAGCTCAAAGGGAAATTGAACAACCGACGGCTTTGCAAAGTAAAAATCTAAACAGAAGTGATGGAATGACTAATAAGTTACGCGCATTGTCAAAGGTAAGCCCTCTCTGTGCAGGTCTGCATGGTGGAAGGTGCATTCAGACCTGTGTGAGGACATTTTTGATCAAGTTAAGGACCATACCGCTGATTCAGCACGTCTCAGTCTGTGAAATTAGTTTTACTGATGTACATTTGGAGAAGTATCTCATCAGGTTTTAGATTGGAGACAATCAAAGCATCACAGTCGGGGTTTTGAACGCAAGTATTTTTACGGACAATCGGCCACGCAAGAGCTCACAAAAGTGGGTTAATCCGCCGCTTAAAATATTCCCCAATGAATGCGCTATGAAGTAAATCAGTGAGCAATCTCTAAAAAGAGAAACTAGACTTTTTTGAGGTGGTTTTGAAGGTTTATGTCTTCAGTGGGAACCTATAGGCTTGAAGCTTGTGGCCCCAGACAGAGCGGGGAAGTCTGAAAGAGCCCACAGTCTGCTTTTTGGATGTTCTCCTCTCCTTTAGTGTGTTAGAGTTATTAAAGCTCAAAGTTACAAAGCTCCTGAACCACCTTAAACGCCTCATTTAGAGTATACGCGTTGCTTACTTCCTTATTTACATCATCACATTTGTAGAACGCCTGCCAAACAGCTAGTTTGACCCTCAAAACAAAGGATGAGCAGCTGCCTCACAGTCCCACATTAGCTACCCACCAGAGCCGCTTCTGCTAGCTCTAAAACGCCTCGACGACGAGCAACAAAATGCTCCGCTGTTGGCTGCAAGAGTGAACACAAGAGTCTTTATGCACCCCCAGAAATCGAGGAGCTGAAGACCCAGTGGATTACTTTTATTTTTGATTACAATGGGGCACAACATTAGGAAAATCCTTAGTTTTAGCATGTTAGCTAAAGTGGCTAATAGTAGCATTAGCATTGATGGAACTGAGACGCTTTGGGAAAGACCCAGTGGATTACTTTTATTTTTGATTACAATGCGGCACAGCAATAGGAAAATCCTTAGTGTTAGCATGTTAGCTAAAGTGGCTAATAGTAGCATTAGCATTGACGGAACTGAGACGCTTTGGGAAAGACCCAGTGGATTACTTTTATTTTTGATTACAATGGGGCACAACATTAGGAAAATCCTTAGTTTTAGCATGTTAGCTAAAGTGGCTAATAGTAGCATTAGCATTGATGGAACTGAGACGCTTTGGGAAAGACCCAGTGGATTACTTTTATTTTTGATTACAATGCGGCACAGCAATAGGAAAATCCTTAGTGTTAGCATGTTAGCTAAAGTGGCTAATAGTAGCATTAGCATTGACGGAACTGAGACACTTTGGGAAAGACCCAGTGGATTACTTTTATTTTTGATTACATTGCGGCACAGCAATAGGAAAATCCTTAGCGTTAGCATGTTAGCTAAAGTGGCTAATAGTAGCATTAGCATTGACGGAACTGAGACGCTTTGGGGCATTCAGAAATAGTGGAGACTTGAAGAGCGGTTGCTATCAATGTCAACCTCGATACTTCGCCACTATAGTGCAGACGCTGTTGTATTCAGTGGGTCTTTAGCGTTAGCCTTTTGCTAAATCTCCAGTATTAAAATAATGTGAAACTATTTAATAAGACAGATGATTTAGGTTTTATTCGCCTAATGTATAATTAATTATTATATAGTGATGTCTGATTTTATATTGTTTTTTAAGGATCGATAATTGTTTGATCTCTGAAACTTATCCCTACGGGGTCAGAGGTGCTTTAATTTTTTGTAATGTTAAGTAAACATGACTTTTGGTTGTTTTCAGAAACAGCGGTATGGTCCTTTAACGGGTGATAGAAGTGGAATGTCCTCATAAGGATATGTATGTATACAGCAGGCACATCTATCAGCTGATTGGACTCGAGTGTGTGTGATGACGATGTGTGTGAACGACATGTAATATTTATAGAGAGCGTTCCTTTTGGTTCGGCAGTGGTTATGAAGTTTTCATGCGTCTGTCTTCGTTGTTCTTCATGCAGGGTTCTGCTTTATGTGTTGTTCTTCCAGTCAGTGGTCGGGTTCTCCTCCGGCGGCCTGGGTGCAGTTCAGCCTGCTGAACCCGGGCAGCGTGACCCGTCCGTGGGTGTAGATGTCGCTGTTGGAGCCCTGGTTCATGCGCTTGACCAGGTTCTTCTCGTACAGCAGCGGGTGGTAGGCGCCGAGCGTGCAGGCGGCGTCGTAGAAACGCTGGTAGTAGTGGCAGAGCTCCGTCTTCCTCCGGGACGGCAGGAACTCGTAGACGTGCACCACCTCGCACAGCGACATCATCAGGACGGTGCCTGGCAGGAGTGAGAAGAAATAAAAACAGCATGTAAAACCCAACCGCAGTGGCTGCAATGTGGCTAACAACAGCTAGCCGGCAAGACAGCCTTTGCTACAGCTACATCTGATTACAGTGGAGAAGAAACGCCATATAACCTGGTCCTGCTAATGGCTAACTGGCCTAGCAAGAGTAGCAGCAGCTGTTCGCATGTAGCGCCAGTGAAAGTCACTCAGTTAGACGTGGTTTAAATCATATATTTAAAGTATTTAATCTACAACAAAATTGATTCTCTCTACTACTATGACATTTCACCTTAGTGTGTAAATTTTTTATCCCATGAACGTGTAATTTTCAAGAAAAACAAAAATAACAGCATGTAAAACCCAACTGCAGTGGCCGCAATGAGGCTAACAACAGCTAGCCAGCAAGATAGCCTTTGCTACAGCTAATTTAAACACTTTTTAACGTTTTCTCTATTTGAATAAACAATTTCATCCTCCAACTGTTTGGAAATTGCTCTACCACACTAATAATGAAGCTACATCTGAATACAGTGGAGAAGAAACATCGGGTAATATGGTCCTGCTAATGGCTAACTAGCCTAGCAAGAGTAGCAGCTGCTGTCTGCATGTAGCGCCAGTGAAAGTCGCTCAGTTTGAGGGGGTTCCCGAAATGTTTTTTGATGCAAAGCTAGAAAATTTGAGCAGTGAACAAGAAATTACCAGTTAGTTAACTAGTTAAGACGCCAGTTAGGCTAAAAGGCTACCCAGCTTCACGTTAGCTTTATGATATTAGCTTTTTACTACAAGTAGGAGCACTTACACTCTCAGCTAGAGTAAAAAGCTGTGTTTTACCAAGTAGAAATTAAATCACTGAGGGAAAGGTTTTGTGTCTCCACAAAATGGAAACCAATGGAAGCACGACTAGCATAATTAGGATGCTAAATAAAGGCACTTAGCCTAGAAAGCTAGCAGTTAAGAGAAGAAACAATAACGTGCAGTTTTTAAAATACATTTTGGAGACATTCGGCATTAATATGGAAATATTATGACCTTGTTTGTTTTCTAATAACAAGACTTTAGGTTATTTTGATGGTAAACAGCAGGAATCACATGTACGCCATCAGTTAGCATTTATAGCATTTATATTTATTTCTAAGCTTCTGTAGAAATAGATTTATTATTGTTGGTGTTGAAAAGTAATAAAATGAGAAAGTCTCCTATGGGGGTGAATACTTCTTATAAGCACTGTAAGGGCAAAGGATGTCCAGATTGTGAAGTTCCCCAAAGCTGTGGTATGAGGCTATATTAATAAAACTGAGTGGGATTTGATTAGAGGACAGAGTGAGTGTCTACGCCTCTTATTTCCTGGAAGGAACCCTGAGATGTGATTATGAGGAAGCGGTTCAGTATATTTCCTGTAACATTATCTCTCCGGTACTCTTCACCTCGACTGCAGGAGGCAGCTTCAGATTGAAATGCACAGATTCTGCGGCTGCTGCGAAAGGATTTAACTCGACCTTCAGACTGAACTCTTTCTGAACTGGAGCAGAAAACTGATTATGGAGCGAACACAGGCGCCTCGGCACTCCTGTAATCTCTGCAGGCTTCATCGCTCTGCGCTGCAACATTCACGCAATCCTCCCCGACAGATCAGCAGCCAAACCATCAGACTGGATCAGGAGGTGCTAAACAGCATTTAGAGGAAATGCACTAAAGACCAAGGACACAACACCTCAACACCTTAAAGAGGCCATAAAGTGACCACAAAAAGATACGAAACCACCACTTTTAGACTTAAAATGACCACAAATAGACACAAACTCTTGACAGGAAAACACAAAACACCCAAAAAGCAATAGCAAAACATCACAAAGAGACACAAAATGACCATAACATGACACAAAAATAACAATAAGAGAAGCAAAACCAACACATACACATAAAAACACCACACAAAGACACAAAACCACAATAAAGTGAAACAAAACCACCACAAAGAGACATAAAACCACCACTATTAGACTTAAAATGACCACAAATAGACACAAACTCTTGACAGGGAAAAACAAAATACACAAAAAACAATAGTAAAACACCACAAACGGATACAAAACCACCACAAAGAGGCACAAAAGTTTAAAAAAAAACAAGAACAAAATATCCATAAACGATAGAAAAACACAACAAATAGACACAAAATGACCACAAAAAGACACTAAACCACTATAAAGTGAAGGAAAACCACCACAAAGAGACAGAAAATGACCATAACATGACACAAAAATACCAATAAGAGAAGCGAAACCAACACAGACACATAAAATCACCACAAAGAGACAGAAAACACCACACAAAGACAAAAAACAACCACAAAGAGACACAAAACTACCATTAAGTGACACAAAAATACCAAAAATGAGAAGCGAAACCACCACAAACGAATACAAAACCACATAAGAGACAGAAGATGACAACAAACAGCCTCAAAACTACCACTATTAGACCTAAAATGACCACAAATAGACACAAACTCTTGACGGGAAAAAACAAAATACCCAAAAAACAACAGTAAAACACCACAAACGGATACAAAACCATTACAAATAGACACAAAATGACCATTAAGTGACACAAAAAAACCAAAAATGAGAAGCGAAACCACCACAAACGAATACAAAACCACCATAAAGAGATGCAAAATGACAACAAACAGACACAAAACCACCACTATTAGATTTAAAATGGCCACAAATAGACACAAACTATTGGAAAACACAAAATACCAAAGAAACAACAGTAAAATACCACAGATGGACACAAACGCACCACAAATAGACGTAAAATGCTTCTGAAACACCAAACATTCCCTTGTAGCTAACAGCTGGAACAAACAGCAAACAGCTATATGTTACAGAACATGGAGCTTTCACGAACCGAGCAGGCCGGAGGACGGCGGGTTCTTCTGGATGGGCTCAGCCATGTTGTCTTGTATCCGCTGCCAGACCTGCCACTCGAAGCGAGGATGCAGGATGTAGAAAGGCTGCAGAGGGTGAAGCCTCCGGTACCTCTGGTACTGGGTGAAGATGGGGTAATCTGTCCGGTTGTACCACTGCAGGAGGGAGGCACACAGTTATATTATATTAACATCACCACAAATACACATAAAATGACCACAAATACACATAAAAGCACCACAGAGTATCTAAAACAACCACTATGACACTTCAAATGACCACAAAAGACACAACATACCTCCAAGAAAGACAGAAAATCGCCAAAAACAGGTACAAAAAGACCGAAATATGACAAAAATGATCACAAAGAGAAACAAACTAACATTTATGAGACACTAAACCACCACAAAAGGACAAAAAACACGAAAAAGCAAAGCTAAACCGCAACAGAGACGCTCAAAATGACTAAAAAGTGACTCAACAAAGCATGAAAGAAGACGGGAATGAGGGGCGTTTTCCTTCTTTGTGCTTTGCAGTAACGGGCAGAAGTTCCTGCATCTTGCTTTCAGTGTGTTCGGTGTGTAAACGTCACCTGTGTGAGGTCAGCAGAGAAGGGGGCGGGGTCCCAGGCCACCAGAACACCTGAGCTGTACAGAGAGCTGGACAAGAAGCGGTGGTCATCTGACGCCATCACCTGTAAGACACGGTAAACATTTACTGAAAACATTTAGGCATGTATGTTTATTATATGAGGATGTAATAGTATTAACGATCGAATAAAAACAAAGGCTGACCCCAAACTGGCTCAAAACAACCACAAAGAGACAAAACATCATCTAAAAGAAACACAACACCATGACAAAGACACAAAACCTCCAAAAAGAAACTCAAAATACCAAAAAAAGATGCAAAAACACTACAAAAAACACAAAACCACCACAAGGAGACTCAAAATCACCAAAAAGAGATAAAACACTACAATGAAAAGACACAAAAGCACCAAATATAAACACAAAACAAACGCAAACAGACACGATAACCACAAAGACACTCAAAACAACCATAAAGAGGCACAAAAACAGGACAAAAACACACAAAACCAACACAAAGAGACACAAACCCACCATAAGGAGACTCAAAAGCATCATAAAAAGACACAAAACAACCAAAAAGAAACACAAAACCACCACAAGGAGACTCAAAATCACTACAAAAACACATAACGACCACATAAAGACACAAAAAAGACTCAGACCCACCAAAAACAAACACAAAACAAATACAAAAAGACACAAAACCATCAAAACGAGACAGAATCACCAAAGTGTTTAAAACCCACCGGAAAGAGACACAAAATCACCAAAAACAAACACAAAGACACACAAATTCACCACAGAAAGACAAAAACCCACCATAAAGAGACACGAAACCATGGCAAAAAGAAACAAAAGCATCATAAAAAGACACAAAACCAACAAAAAAAAACACAAAACCACCACAAAGAGACTCAAAACAACCATAAAGAGACACAAAAACACTACAAAAAACACAAAACCACCACAGAAAGACACAAAAGCATCACAAAGAGACACAGACCCACCAAAATGTTTAAAAATCACCTCAAAGAGACAAAAAATTACCACAAAAAGACACAACCCCACCCAAAAGAGACACAAAAGCAGCACAAAAACCACAAAACCACCACAGAAATACACAAAAGCATCACAAAAAGACACAGAACCACCAAAAACAAATACAAAACAAACACAAAAAGACACAAAACAACCACAGAAAGACAAAAAAAACATCAAAAAGAGACACAAAAGCACCAAAATGTTTAAAAATCACCTCAAAGAGAAAAAAAATTACCACAAAAAGACACAACCCCACCAAAAAGAGAAAGAAAAGCAGCACAAAAACCACAAAATCAACACAAAGACACACAAAAGCATCACAAAAAGAAAAAAACCCACCAAAAAGAAACACAAAAACACTACAAAAAACACAACATCACCACAAGGAGACTCAAAAGCATCAAAAAAGAGACACAAAAACACTACAGAAAGACACAAAACCATCAAAATGACACTAAAGCATCACAAAAAGACACAAAACAACCATAAAGAGACACGAACACACCACAAAAAACCTAAAACCACCAAAAAGAGACACAAAACAACCATAAAGAGACACACAAACACTACAAAAAACACAAAACCACCCAAAACAAACACAAAACAAACGCAAACAGACACAAAATCACCACAGAAAGACAAAAAACAATCAAAAAGAGACACAATAACCACAAAGAGACTCAAAACCACCAAAAACCAACACTAAGACATATAATACCACCAAAAAAACCCACAAAACCGCCACAAAGAGGCTTAAAAACACTACAAAGAACACAAAAAGACACAAAACCCATTCAGAATCATGTAACACTGCTGCTTCAACAGTTCCAGGGACACCAGCTTCTCCAATGAACAAAGTTCTTCCCAAAAGTCTGTTTGTTCTGTTTTCTTTAATAATCTCCAGCCGTCTGCAGCCTTTCTCCGTTTTACATCACTGTAAACTGAATGTTTGGACCACATGGCTTCAATGAGACGGTGATTTTCACTATTTTCAAGCATTTCACAGACAAATCCGTCTATTAAAAACACAGCCCCGGTTTGACTGTTCATATAAATCGTGACGCTTGTTTCAGCTCCTCGTACTCATCTAAAAACACCCACGAGCGGCCGATCTCTGCCGCTGCTGCAGTTTCCTCCGCGAAAACACCCACAGTCCATCTGAGGGACGGCCAAAAGTTTAGGCCGATGCCAAACATGTGAGGTAAACACTGCAACAACAGGCTGCATGTTCCTCCCTGAGCGCATTCGTTCGGCCTCGTCATGACGATCATTTCACACAACAGAACGACATTAAAATGACGGAAACCGTAAGAATACAAGACCTGTGATGATTATTAGTTTGATGAATCGTTTGCACGCAGGAAATAAAAGCAGCACGATCGCCGACTGGTTTCCACGGCAACCAGTCAGCGCTGCTTTTTTTAAACTACCATCGTGTAGCGACGAAGCATCCAGTGCTTCACCAAAACGAAGAGCCAACCGACCCGTTGCCCTCTGAGCAGTTATTTTAAGCTGGACTGAAGCAAGTAGAGTCTGTGTTTATGAAGGATTATTTTATAGCAGGGCTCATTTGAAGAAACAAACAACTGCAGTTCCTCGAATGTCCACTAGAGGCTCCAAAGGTGAGTCAATCCCCATTGACCCTCATGTTAAAATGTCCAGTTTCACAGCAGGAATAAACATGTTTACAGCCTGGTACATGAACCAGTTTTGGTCTCTATGGCTAGTTTTCCTGCTCAAGACAACTGTAAAGGCTGTGATGTTTCTCATAACTCACCTGTTTTAATTGTATTAAGGCTTAAAGTTGAGCGTAATTAAGGGATTTATGATGCATTCATAAAAGGTTACTAGCTGTCTCCTACTAATGGACAGTGAGCTGATCTATATAAGCAAGTCGAGTCTGTATTTATGAAGGATTCTTTTATAACAGGGCTCATTTGGAAGAAAAAAACAACTGCAGTTCCTCCAATGTCCACTAGAGGCTCCACAAGCGAGTCAATCCCCATTAACCATCATGTTAAAATGTCCAGTTTTACAGCAGAAATAAACATGTTTACAGTCTTTTACAAAGAAACAGTTTTGGTCTCTATGGCTAGTTTTCCCGCTGAAGTCAACTGGACACGAGGGGCGTAACGGTACACAAAACTCGTTTTGGTACGTAGCTCGGTACCGAAGTCAGGGTTCAGTTTGGTTCGGAATCCTCTGCAGTAGACTGATGCGTCGAAGCGTCAAAATGACATGACCGATTTAAGATGGCGTAGCATCAAGACGCCTCACTGAGTCTCCGTTTCAACTTGTGTCCAAAGTGTGGATTTCAAACTATCTACCAGTCTTTGAATCATGTTGATTGACCAAGTAAAACCAGAGTTATGACAGATAATAAACACCATACTTTTTTCCACGTTTGGAGCTCCTTACAGCTTTGGTCTGGTCCACTTGTTTTACTCCTTTTTCATACTTAACCAGGAAACCCAAATGATCCCAGACGGGTGGTTTTAACCACGGCGGAGCGTCTTCCAGCTCCGGCTTCTTGCTGTTAGCATTAGCCATCCCATTAGCTAGCCATACGTCACAGAAGCACCGGCAGGAGAAAAACGGTCCTACTGGAAACTCCTACTTGTTTTTAGTTCCTCAATACTGCACAACTGTGAGACGGAGAAGGTCCACAACAACTGTGGGCACTTTGAGGTTCTCAATTAAAACCAGAAAAGCACTCAGAGAGCTCATACCTCCACCAAGGAGCTTCAGTCCACCCCCAACACAATCTCCCAGTTCACATATTTTCTATGGAACGTTACAGATACAAATGTAATTACAGACAGTTCAAATGTCCTACCAACAATGCGGCCTTCACCCCATCCGACCTAATGAACAGGCGCGGCCTCTAGCGCTGCAGCTCCTAACAGCCTCCCAGCTTCTTAGACAACCGGAGATAAGAATGCCGGCCCAACCGTGCGTATGTCGCTCAGGAAGGAAAGAGAACTCCGTCATTGTCGCTGTCTGTCACGTGGAGACCCAAAATGTCATGTGGTCAGAGGGGGTTACCCCAAAAACAAGAGTGCCCTCTGGTGGCTTTTAGAGTAAACCGCATTTAATTGTCCACCCGGTTACACTTACATTTAAAAAAACTCCTGGATCCAGACGGTGATCAGGATCAGTCCCAAAATGTCATAATTTGATCCTTGTCCCATTTCACACATTTCCTGAAAATTTCATCCAAATCCGTCCATGAGTTTTTGAGTTATTTTGCACACAAACAAACTAACGCCGGCCATCACATAACCTCATTGGCAGACGTAACTATTCTGTAGATTGGCCATTCTTAATTGTCTTAAAATTTTTGGACTG
>JAMOIN010002090.1:0-16965 GCA_024666655.1 Dascyllus trimaculatus
CAGGGCGGGACATCACCTTCTTCATCCAACAGCTGCTCAGAGACAGAGAGGTGGGGATTCCTCCGGAGCAGTCGCTGGAGACCGCCAAGATCGTCAAGGTAACAAGCTCCTCCTCCTCCTCCTCTCCTCTCTTCTCCCCCCTCTCACTTCCTCCTCTCTTGCCTTCTCCTCCTCCTCACCTCCTCTTCCTCCCCTCTCTCCTCCCCTTTGACCTCCTCCTCTTTCTCCTCCTCTTCACCACCTCCTCTCCTCTCTTCTCCCCCCCTCTCACTTCCTCCTCTCTTGCCTTCTCCTCCTCCTCTTCTCTCACTTCTTCTCACCTCCTCCTCCTCTCTCCTTTTTTCACTCCTCTTCCCTTTTCCTCCTCCTCACCTCTTTCTCTTCTCTCACCTACTCCTCTCTCCTCCTCCAACTCCTCTTTCATGTCTTCTCACCTCCTTCTCTCTCTCGTCCTCCTCCTCTCTCCTCCTCTTCCCCCCTCCTCCCCTCTCTCACCTCCTCCTCGTCTCCTCCTCCTGCAGGAGCGGTACTGCTACATCTGTCCAGACATAGTGAAGGAGTTCTCCAAGTACGACTGTGACCCTGCTAAGTGGATCAAACAGTACCGAGGAGTGAACAGCGTCAGTCGGACGTCCTTCCACATCGATGTGGGCTACGAGCGCTTCCTGGGCCCTGAGATCTTCTTCCACCCCGAGGTGACCACACCCTCATCCCCACTGTGGGTTAACCAGAGCTGAAACGTAGGGGACCTAGAACGGAACCCTGAGGAACCCTGAGGAACCCTGAGGAACCCCACACGTCTTCACTGTGGCCTCATTTTTCTTCACTGTGGTGTCATTTTTTCAGTATGACCCATTTTCCCTCACTTTAAGATCATTCTATCTCACTGTGGTCTCATTTTACCTCACTGTTGGCCCATTTTTCTTCACTGTGGCCTCATTTTTCTTCACTGTGGCCTCATTTTTTCCACTGTGGCCTCATTTTACCTCACTGTGGTCTCATTTTACCTCACTGTGGCCTCATTTTTCTTTACTGTGGTGTCATTTTTCTTCACTGTGGTGTCATTTTTTCACTATGACCCATTTTCCCTCATTTTAAGATCATTCTGTCTCACTGTGGTGTCATTTTTCTTCCCTGTGGTCTCATTTTTCTTCACTGTGGCCTCATTTTTCCTCATTGTGGCCTCATTTTTCTTCCCTGTGGACTCATCTTTCCTCACTGTGGCCTCATTTTTCTTCACTGTGGTGTCATTTTTTCACTATGACCCATTTTCCCTCACTTTAAGATCATTCTGTCTCACTGTGGCCTCATTTTACCTCACTGTGGCCTCATTTTACCTCACTGTGGCCTCATTTTTCTTCACTGTGGCCTCATTTTTCTTCCCTCTGGCCTCATTTTTTCCACTGTGGCCTCATTTTTCCCACTGTGGCCTCATTTTACCTCACTGTGGTCTCATTTTACCTCACTGTGGTCTCATTTTTCTTCACTGTGGCCTCATTTTTTCTCATTGTGGCTTCATTTTTCTTCCCTGTGGACTCATTTTTCCTCACTGTGGCCTCATTTTTCTTTACTGTGGTGTCATTTTTCTTCACTGTGGTGTCATTTTTTCACTATGACCCATTTTCCCTCATTTTAAGATCATTCTGTCTCACTGTGGTGTCATTTTTCTTCCCTGTGGTCTCATTTTTCTTCACTGTGGCCTCTTTTTTCTTCCCTGTGGTCTCATTTTTCTTCACTGTGGCCTCATTTTTTCCTCACTGTGGCCTCATTTTTCTTCCTTGTGGACTCATTTTTCTTCCCTGTGGTCTCATTTTTCTTCACTGTGGTCTCATTTTTTCTCACTGTGGCCTCATTTTTCTTCCCTGTGGCCTCATTTTTCCTCACTGGGGCCTCTTTTTTCTTCATTGTTAGCTCATTTTTCCTCACTGTGGGCTCATTTTTCCTCACTGTGGTTCATTTTTCACTGTTTCTATAGACACAGAACGACGTGAAGGAGAGGGAGCTCAGAGACGTCTCCTATAGGACTCAGTTAGAATGAAGCAGACCAGAATAAAGAAATGCTCTTTGATCATTTACTCTATAAAAATGTGAAACCCTGAACCATCAGGTCACACTTCACATCCTCAGCAGCAGTCAGAGGCTTCAGATCCGTCGTCTCTGGCTGGTCGATGGTTCGTCTCTGGGGTTCAGATGATTTAATACTCGGCTGAAGTCTAACTGCCTTTGGTGAATGCTGCAAATAAAGTGTGTGTCCTTGTGTGCTTTCCAGTTCGCTAACCCAGACTTCATGCAGCCCATCTCTGATGTCGTCGATGAGGTCATTCAGAGCTGTCCAATCGACGTGAGGCGGCCGCTCTACAAGGTGTGACATCATGAGAAGTCTGTGTGGGTGAGTTTGGCTTCAGGCTTCAGGCTTCAGCTCACGGTTTGTGTTGTTGGTGTGTCAGAACATCGTGCTGTCTGGAGGCTCCACCATGTTCAGGGACTTTGGCCGGCGGCTGCAGAGGGACCTGAAGAGGGTGGTGGACGCCCGGCTGAGGCTGAGCGAAGAGCTGAGCGGAGGACGGATAAAGGTCAGACAGACGGACGGCAGCCTTCTGACAGACTCATGAACATTTGGACCACACTAACCTGTTGGTTGTTGCTCTGTCTGACCAAGTACGCCTGTTCCCACCAGGACTCATCTGTAGGCTGCTCTGCTGCCACCAGGTGGACAAACATAGGAAACAAAAATCAACAAACCAACCAACTAATACGCTAACACACAGTAACAGAGACACGCTAGCAAACACACGTAAACAGGGACACGCTAACAGAAATAAACACGCAGAAGAGAAATGGTAACAAACATGCCAACAGAGACATGCTAACAGACACATGTTTAAAAACATTCTAGTGGAAACGGGCTAACAGAAAGATGCTAACAGAGAGACGACAACAGGAAAATGCTAGCAGAGCAATGTCTATGGACAAATGCTAACAGAGACATGCTAACAGAAACATGCTGGCAAACACATTCTAACAGAGACATGCTAACAAGCACATGCTAACAGAAGCATGTGTAACAAAACATATTCTAGTGGAAAAGATGTTAACAGAGACTAACAGAGACATGATAGCAAACACGTGCTTACAGAGACATGCTAACAGACACATGCTAATGGAGACATTCTAACAGAGGCACACTAACAGAGACATGGTGACAGAGACATTCTAACAAACACATGCTAACAGAGGCACGCTAACAAAGACATGACAACAAACACATGCTAACAGAGACATTGTAACAAACAAATGCTAACAGGGACATGGTAACAAACATATGCTGACAGAGACATTCTAACAGAGGAATACTAATAGACACATGTAACAAATACATGCTAACAGAGACATGCTAACAAACAAATGCTAACAGAGACATGCTCACAAACACGTGCTAACAGAGACATTCTAACAAAGGTATGCGAACAGAGACATGTTAACAAACATGCTAACAGAGACATGCTAATAAACAAATGCTAACAGAGACATGCTAACAAACACATGCTAACAGAGACATGGTAACAAACACATGCTAACAGAGACATGGTAGCAAACACATGCTATCGGAGACATGGTAACAAACACATGCTGACAGAGACATGCTAACAGACACATGCTATCAGAGACATGGTAACAAACACATGCTATCGGAGACATGGTAACAAACACATGCTGACAGAGACATGCTAACAGACACATGCTATCAGAGACATGCTAACAAACACATGCTAACAGAGACATGGTAACAAACACATGCTAACAGAGTCATGCTAACAGAGTCATGCTACCAGAGTCATGCTAACAGAATCATACTAACAGAATCATGCTAACAGAGACATGGTAACAAACACATGCTAACAGAGTCATGGTAACAAACACATGCTAACAGAGACATGGTAACAAACACATGCTAACAGAGTCATGCTACCAGAGTCATGCTACCAGAGTCATGCTAACAGAATCATGCTAACAGAGACACCGTGTTTGCAGATGACCTGCTTCTGTTTGTTTTGCAGCCGAAGCCGATGGAGGTGCAGGTCGTCACGCATCACATGCAGCGTTACGCCGTCTGGTTTGGAGGCTCCATGTTGGCGTCCACGGTAACAACACACACACATTTGTAGTCTAACTCAGATCTAACTAAAGTAGTCTAACTAAATCATTTGTTTATCGTTATGTTTTTTACCGTCATTTTTTTCTGATTTTTGTTGTTTGTTTTAACCTTTTGTCTGTCGTTGTCTCCGGTTGTTGTTTCTTATTTGTGTGTTGTTTGTTTTCACCATTTGTCTGTTGTTCTGGTCTCCGGGTGTTATCTTTGTATGTGGGGATTGTTTTCACCGTTTGTTTGTTGTTGTTGTCGTCTCTGGTTGTTGTGTCTTTTGTTTGTTTTTTGTGTGGGTGGTTTTGTTGCATGTGTGTTCGTGTTTGTTTGTTGTTGTTGTTTACACTTGCTGCTGTGTGCTTGTGTTTGCAGCCGGAGTTTTCCCAGGTGTGCCACTCGAAGAAGGACTACGATGAGATCGGGCCGAGCATCTGCCGACACAACCCCGTGTTCGGCATCATGTCCTGATGGCTGAATGTTAGCCTGTTAGCCTGCTAGCCTGTTAGCTTGCAGGCCTGTTTACCTGCTGTCTGCTAGCCACCAGCCACTTAGCCATTAGCCTGTTAGCTCTTTGCCCCGTTCAGTTTTTAACCCTTTAGGCGTCCAGCCTGTTAGAATGAAGCACACGGAGGTCTGAGGAAGGTGAAGCACAACGTTTGCACAACGTTTCCCCGGCAGAGCAGCCATCTCATCTCACAGCCAAGCAGAAGTGTTTCCAGGAGCAACGTTCAGAGGAAACCAGCGTCTGCCAGGAACTCGCTGACAGTCAGAAACAAAGTGCTGCACAGGAAGGAAACCGGTTGAGAGAAGTGCTGCTGAATCTGAACTGGTCTCTCTGGATCAGGCTGCAGGTAGGAGGTCTGCACCACGGAGACTCTGCACCACATCAGGATTTGTCTTCGCTGTCCGGCTTCACTAAACCAGACATGAAGCTGGTTGTCATCTCTGGAGGTCAGCTCGGGGTTCCTGAGTCTGAGCACGCTCACATGAAGGGGGCGGAGCAACAGACGACCAAACATGGCCGGTCTGCTGGCGCCAGACTGACACATTTTACAAAACAAGATAAGCGGTGGTCCTGGAGGAGGCTCAGCTGGAGGAGGCTCAGGTGGAGGAGGCTCAGGTAGAACCAGCTCCATGTGTCGAGGGTTTAGTGAAGCTGGGTGAAGATGGAGGTCCAGAGTGGTGGAGCTGCTCCGTGGTGCAGAGCTCCGGTTCATCCAGACACATTCAGAGGTTCAGCATCTGAACGCTGATCGAAGCCAAGGAATCCATCGTCCTCCTCACATGCTGCTGTCATGTGTTCATGTGCAGACGTGCTGTTAGCGTGTTAGCATCTCCTCATGTCACCTGGACTGTCTGTGGTCTGGAGTCAGGAACAAAGACTGTTTCTGTCTGACGTGTTTCATCTGGTTGAGAACCGACGTCTGTCAGAACCAACAGAGAAGCTGATTTAAACAGGAAACAGCAGAACTCCTGTGTGACATCATCTAAACATCTGACCTTCTACCCCACAGTAATCAGATTACTTCTGATCACAAACTACAGCTCAGACTTCATGTGTTAAATTCAGCTCCACAGCAGGAACTCAGTGGACCTACAGTGAGTCCATCTTCCATGAGGGTCTCTGGTCCTCCAGTCCTTCCTCTGTCCCCCTTTACTCCTGGAGACAGACTCAGTCCTCCTCAGCATGGAGGAAACCAGAGTCCATCATTGCTGCTCACATCTTCTCACATCTTCTCTGTTGGGTTCAGCTGCTCTTTGCTGGAGGGGTTGTGTTGCTCTACCTTCCTCTGCTGGGTCCAGGTCTGGACTCTCACTGTCCAGGTCCTGGTTCCTCTTAGTCCTGGTCTAGAAGCTCTGGTGTGATGTTGTTCTCTGGATAAATCTTCCTCTTCTCCATGTGGTCAGCCAGTGTTCTGGTTCCTCCTCAGACCTTCATGGAGCATCTCTAAACGTCATCAGCACCTTTATCTACCATCACACTCCACCTCCGTGCTTCACTGTCAGGACTATGATCCACTGTGGTGGTTCTGGTCAGGTTCTGGACTCCATCTGAGCCCAACTCATTGATCTTCATGTGACCAAACAATGTTCTCCAGCATCCATCAGGCTTCTCTTCATCTTCTTTAGCTCCATCTGGAAGTTTAGTTGTGAGCAGCAGCCAGGTTTAGTTGTGGTCCTCCGTCCATAGAGGTTGATGTTCTCCAGGCTCCTCCACACTGTCTGAGCTCCACACTAACTCTGGTCTCCATTGATCAGCCCTGGTCCAAGTGTGAAGCAGCTGCCGTCTGTTGTCCACAGCTAGATAGTGAAAGTAGTTCCCTGTCCGTGGAGTCATTGTAGGAGCTCTGATCAGTGCTACTATGGCTCCTTCTAGACCTCCTGGTTCCTGCTGACACTGGGCTTCACTGGTTCTTAGTGGATCACTGGTCTTCCTGGATCCTTTTCCATCTTTGTCCAGTCTCACAGTCACATTGTTCACTTCCTCTGTTCACTTCTTCTCCATGTGGAGCCATGATGCAGACATAGATAGACCCAGTCCACAGGTCCAGACCTGGTCCATAGATAGACCCAGTCCACAGGTCCAGACCTGGTCCATAGATAGACCCAGTCCACAGGTCCAGACCTGGTCCATAGATAGACCCAGTCCACAGGTCCAGACCTGGTCCACAGATAGACCCAGTCCACAGGTCCAGACCTGGTCCACAGATAGACCCAGTCCACAGGTCCAGACCTGGTCCACAGATAGACCCAGTCCACAGGTCCAGACCTGGTCCATAGATAGACCCAGTCCACAGGTCCAGACCTGAGGAGGTTCTCAGTAGAACCAGGGTCATCATCAGACTGAAGGAACCACAGCTGGACTCTGGTTGGTTCTCTGAGGTTCTACTTTGGGGTCTGAAGTTCCAACATGGTCTTTATAAAGGTTTTCAGTCCTGTTTTTATGTCAGTGATGTTTCACTGCTGATGGTTTCCATCTTCTGCTCTCTGTGAGGTCAGAACCACTTCCTGTAAAACACACCAACACATCAGAACTCAGTCGGATCAGAACTCACACACATGAAACACGTATGTTCAGATTCAGTGTGACTGTTGACTCCATGCATCATATTCGTCCTCCATCCATGTTAATGTTTCATACATGATGCTGAACACGTGTTGGACTGGGAGAGCTGCTGCCCTGGAGTTACCTTCAACCTGCTCAGTGACATCAGAACCTCTGTGGCTCAGCAGGATGTCGATCAGAACCCGTCTGAGCTGCAGGAAACCAGCCGGAGGAGCAGAGTTCAGACGAGTTAAAGGGAGCATGTGTGTTTCAGGGTCTGTCTGCAGAGAGCTGCTGCATGTTCTGTTGCTGGTGTTGATGAGTTTTATCTGTGTGTTGGTTCACATGCAGCTCAGAGCCACAGAGAGACGCTTGGAGTGGAGTTCATCTCCAGACTCAGCTGGTCTGGATCGAACCTGCTGCTCTTCCACTGTTTATATTTGTAAAGACCTGACAGATCACCTATATTCATAAGTTCTATAGAGGCAAACACTCGTATGTCTGTCTACTGTAAATATCTCTGCTGTACATCCTGAGAGAACGGAGTCGGGTCCAAACACTGGCAGCACCGTCAGCTGGTTCCGCTACGCTCATGTTGACTTCCAGCAGTGGTTCATGCACATCTGGGTCTGCTGTCCCTGGTAGGACACAAACATCCAACCTGAGCTAAAAACCCCATTCACATTTATCACTGATCCAAAAACACACCGATTCTAACCAGATCCAGGAGAACCAGAACCTTCCTCCTCCTGGTTCTGGTCCTCCAGGACTGACTCAGCACCCAGGGAGTGTCCAGGTTGAACTGCAGGCAGTGTTTCCTCAGAGAGACTGAGAGGATCAATGAATGAATGCAGCAACAGAACCAGAGAACAGAGGAGACAGTAGCTGGAGATACATCCAGCATGGTGGAACATCTAGTAGCTGGAGATACATCCAGCATGGAGGAACATCTAGTAGCTGGAGATACATCCAGCATGGAGGAACATCTAGTAGCTGGAGATACATCCAGCATGGAGGAACATCTAGTAGCTGGAGATACATCCAGCATGGAGGAACATCTAGTAGCTGGAGATACATCCAGCATGGAGGAACATCTAGTAGCTGGAGATACATCCAGCATGGAGGAACATCTAGTAGCTGGAGATACATCCAGCATGGAGGAACATCTAGTAGCTGGAGATACATCCAGCATGGAGGAACATCTAGTAGCTGGAGATACATCCAGCATGGAGGAACATCTAGTAGCTGGAGATACATCCAGCATGGAGGAACATCTAGTAGCTGGAGATACATCCAGCATGGAGGAACATCTAGTAGCTGGAGATACATCCAGCATGGAGGAACATCTAGTAGCTGGAGATACATCCAGCATAGAGGAACATCTAGTAGCTGGAGATACATCCAGCATGGAGGAACATCTAGTAGCTGGAGATACATCCAGCATGCTGGAACATCTAGTAGCTGGAGATACATCCAGCATGGAGGAACATCTAGTAGCTGGAGATACATCCAGCATGGAGGAACATCTAGTAGCTGGAGATACATCCAGCATGGAGGAACATCTAGTAGCTGGAGATACATCCAGCATGGAGGAACATCTAGTAGCTGGAGATACATCCAGCATAGAGGAACATCTAGTAGCTGGAGATACATCCAGCATGGAGGAACATCTAGTAGCTGGAGACACATCCAGCATGGAGGAACATCTAGTAGCTGGAGATACATCCAGCATAGAGGAACATCTAGTAGCTGGAGATACATCCAGCATGGTGGAACATCTAGTAGCTGGAGACACATCCAGCATGGAGGAACATCTAGTAGCTGGAGATACATCCAGCATGGAGGAACATCTAGTAGCTGGAGATACATCCAGCATGGAGGAACATCTAGTAGCTGGAGATACATCCAGCATGGAGGAACATCTAGTAGCTGGAGATACACTCAGCATAGAGGAACATCTAGTAGCTGGAGATACATCCAGCATGGAGGAACATCTAGTAGCTGGAGATACATCCAGCATGCTGGAACATCTCCCTACAGATGATGGAACATGGGGGTAGATCATAGCTACAGGATGAGGAGACGACATGAGACACAAAGTAATAAATGAGACTGAAGACAATAGGTGTCATTGCAGGTGTCATTGCAGGTGTCGGTCCAGGTGTTGGTCCAGGTGTTGGTCCAGGTATCTCCAGCACCTGGAGCCTCCATCTTGTTTTCTCACCTGCTGGAGGTGTGTTGGATTTGCTCACCTGCAGCTGGTGGTGCTCAGCTGCTGTTTGGACCCGACAGTTCAGTCTGATGATGTCGGTTTGATGCTGCTGAATAAACCTGATCAGTGAACCTGCTGTCAATTACTGATCGATAGTATTGATCACCGAGGAACCCTCAGACGAGCTGGAACAAGTACTCAGAGGCTTTACTCGAGTACAAGTACCACTGGAGTGGTCATCAGCTTCATGTACTTAAAATACCAGCAGTACAAGTACACTAGTAGTTAAAGTACCAACAGTTAAAGTACAGAATATGTTTAAGTATCAGCAGTAAAAGTACACTGTGTGGTTCAGTCTGGGGGTCAGCAGGGGGCGCTGATTGGCCAAGAGAGTGTCAACTGATATAAACAAGTGAAGAAGAAGCTGAATAATAATAATAATAATAATAATAATAATAATAATAATAATAATAATAATAATAATTAATATAGTAATAATAATAATAATGATAATAACAATAATAATAATAATAATAACAATAATGATAATAGTAATAAGAAGAACAATAGGGTCCTACGCACTGTAGTGCTTCGGGCCCTAATAATAATAATGATAATAATGATAATAATAATAATAATAATAATAATAATAATGATGAGCTGCTCCAACATGTCACATGAAGCTGCTGAACTTTACATCAGGAAGCCAGGAGCCCATCTGGAGGAGGAGAGGAGGGAGGTGGACGTCCAGGTGGACCTGCTGACTCACCTGGAGACACTCAGGTCAGGAGTGGACTTCAGTGCTTTCTCCTTCAACAGACTGGGGCGGTGTCAGCAGTGAGCCAGGTTACCTGAGGGGGATGAAGCCTGGACATCAGTCATACTGGCTGACTGCTGTCCACACTGAAGCTGCTGAAGAGGTGCTGAAGGAATCCTCCCATGAATGACCATGACCTTAAAATATCCGGTTTGTGCACTGAGCATGTCGGGATCAGAGTTATAAACTACTGTAGTTTCAGACGTTATACGTTCCAGATGTGTTTTTATATGAGAAAAGGTGTTTGTACCTCATGTTTCACACTCCTGACAGCTGTGTTTACTGTTCATACATGATAATCATCTGTTTTCACCCTTATTTATCCATTATTGTTATTATCTGTTAACTGATTTTATTCTGGAAGTTCACTCAGGTCCTGTCACTCTGGACTTTTATTGTGAAACCCTTGCGGGGCCCCGGGAATGGTGCATGAGAAGAGAGTGTTGAGTCGTTAAAGGCGGAAGTGGCTGCGGACTATCACTAACATTACGGTAATGCGGCACTCTGCGGCCTTTACGGTAGAACGGCGGGGACCGGACGTGAGTTCAAGCAGCAGAAGAAGGACCGGAGAAGATGAAGCTCGCGCTGAAATGAGTGAAAGCGGCGCTCAGGTGAGAAAAACACGTAGGTCACGTGTGACAGGAGTCTCCGCGCGGACCGTTACCTTGCAGCTTCCCAGCGCGTGACCCCGTTTGAGCTGAAATTACCGCCATAATACTGCACGGTTCTTTCAGAGTAAAAGTGCTGCAGTTCCAACTAGCAGCAAAGCAGCAGCTGCTGTTAGCATGATTACTTTAAACAGTGTTATTGTTAGCACTAATACTGTTAGCATGATTACTTTAAACAGTGTTATTGTTAGCACTAATACTGTTAGCATGGTTCCTTTAAACAGTATTATAGTTAGCACTAATACTGTTAGCATGGTTACTTTAAACAGTATTATTGTTAGCACTAATACTGTTAGTATGATTACTTTAAACAGTATTATAGTTAGCACTAATACTGTTAGCACGGTTACTTTAAACAGTATTATTGTTAGCACTAATACTGTTAGCACGGTTACTTTAAACAGTATTATTGTTAGCACTAATACTGTTAGTATGATTACTTTAAACAGTATTATAGTTAGCACTAATACTGTTAGCACGGTTACTTTAAACAGTATTATTGTTAGCACTAATACTGTTAGCACGGTTACTTTAAACAGTATTATTGTTAGCACTAATACTGTTAGCATAATTACTTTAAGCAGTATTATTGTTAGCACTAATACTGTTAGCATAATTACTTTAAACAGTGTTATTGTTAGCACTAATACTGTTAGCATGATTACTTTAAACAGTGTTATTGTTAGCACTAATACTGTTAGCATGGTTCCTTTAAACAGTATTATAGTTAGCACTAATACTGTTAGCATGGTTACTTTAAACAGTATTATTGTTAGCACTAATACTGTTAGTATGATTACTTTAAACAGTATTATAGTTAGCACTAATACTGTTAGCACGGTTACTTTAAACAGTATTATTGTTAGCACTAATACTGTTAGCACGGTTACTTTAAACAGTATTATTGTTAGCACTAATACTGTTAGTATGATTACTTTAAACTGTGTTATTGTTAGCACTAATACTGTTAGCATAATTACTTTAAGCAGTATTATTGTTAGCACTAATACTGTTAGCATAATTACTTTAAACAGTGTTATTGTTAGCACTAATACTGTTAGCATAATTACTTTAAACAGTGTTATTGTTAGCACTAATATTGTTAGTATGATTACTTTAAACAGTATTATTGTTAGCACTAATACTGTTAGCATGATTACTTTAAACAGTGTTATTGTTAGCACTAATATTGTTAGTATGATTACTTTAAACAGTATTATTGTTAGCACTAATACTGTTAGCATAATTACTTTAAGCAGTATTATTGTTAGCACTAATACTGTTAGCATAATTACTTTAAACAGTATTATTGTTAGCACTAATACTGTTAGCATAATTACTTTAAGCAGTATTATTGTTAGCACTAATACTGTTAGCATAATTACTTTAAGCAGTATTATTGTTAGCACTAATACTGTTAGCATAATTACTTTAAACAGTGTTATTGTTAGCACTAATACTGTTAGCATGGTTACTTTAAACAGTATTATTGTTAGCACTAATACTGTTAGCATAATTACTTTAAGCAGTATTATTGTTGGCACTAATACTGTTAGCATAATTACTTTAAACAGTGTTATTGTTAGCACTAATATTGTTAGTATGATTACTTTAAACAGTATTATTGTTAGCACTAATACTGTTAGCATGATTACTTTAAACAGTGTTATTGTTAGCACTAATATTGTTAGTATGATTACTTTAAACAGTATTATTGTTAGCACTAATACTGTTAGCATAATTACTTTAAGCAGTATTATTGTTAGCACTAATACTGTTAGCATAATTACTTTAAACAGTATTATTGTTAGCACTAATACTGTTAGCATAATTACTTTAAGCAGTATTATTGTTAGCACTAATACTGTTAGCATAATTACTTTAAGCAGTATTATTGTTAGCACTAATACTGTTAGCATAATTACTTTAAACAGTATTATTGTTAGCACTAATACTGTTAGCATGATTACTTTAAACAGTATTATTGTTAGCACTAATACTGTTAGTATGATTACTTTAAACAGTATTATAGTTAGCACTAATACTGTTAGCACGGTTACTTTAAACAGTATTATTGTTAGCACTAATACTGTTAGCATAATTACTTTAAGCAGTATTATTGTTAGCACTAATACTGTTAGCATAATTACTTTAAGCAGTATTATTGTTAGCACTAATACTGTTAGCATGATTACTTTAAACAGTGTTATTGTTAGCACTAATACTGTTAGCATGGTTACTTTAAACAGTATTATTGTTAGCACTAATACTGTTAGTATGATTACTTTAAACAGTATTATAGTTAGCACTAATACTGTTAGCACGGTTACTTTAAACAGTATTATTGTTAGCACTAATACTGTTAGCACGGTTACTTTAAACAGTATTATTGTTAGCACTAATACTGTTAGTATGATTACTTTAAACTGTGTTATTGTTAGCACTAATATTGTTAGTATGATTACTTTAAACTTTGTTATTGTTAGCACGAAAGTTGTTAACATTAATACCTAAGCACACATACTGTTACTGCAATTAAACTGTTAACATTACAACTTTCAGGACTAAAGTTTTAAATATTAATACTGTTAGCACTAATCTAGTTAGCTTTAATACTGTTAACACTAACATAGTTAGCTTTAATACTGTTAGAACTAATATAGTTAGCTTCGATACAGTTAGCACTAACATAGTTAGCCTTAATATTGTTAGCACTAATATAGTTAGCATTAATATTGTTAGAACTAATATAGTTAGCTAATACTGTTAGCACTAATATAGTTAGCTTTATTACTGTTAGCACTAACATAGTTAGCTTTAATATTGTTAGCACTAATATAGTTAGCTTTAATACTGTTAGCACTAACATAGTTAGCTTTAATACTGTTAGCACTAATATAGTTAGCTTTAATACTGTTAGCACTAACATAGTTAGCTTTATTACTGTTAGCACTAACACTGTACTTAGTCTGGTATAGTGTATTTGCTGCTACAGTGCATAAACAAGGAGTGATGAGCCGTTTGTCTCTGCAGCTGTTTGCTCGTCTGGAGGGTCGTCGCTGTCTGAAGGACATCGAACCTCATCTGTTTCCTGAAGATGGAGGACCAGACCATGGTGACTGACCACGCCCACATCCTGTCAGCTGATAGATGCTGTCATGTGACCTGGCTAAATCAGAAGCTACTGACTGTGTTACTGACTTGTGGATGTGTGCAGCTCATGTTTGTGTTTGTCTCCGTCAGGTGAGGTGGTGGAGCTGTGCGGGATGGAGGGGACAGGTGAGTTCACAGCACTGGAAGCACCTGTGTGTTTGAACTGCCCTGGTCAACCTGTCACCTGTGTGTCTCAGGTAAGACAGAGCTGCTGTACCACCTGCTGTGTCGCTGTGTGCTGCCGGAGGCGGCCGGTGGTCTGGAGGTGGACGTTGTGTTTGTGGACACTGACTACAGTCTGGACATGTTGCGGCTGGTCAGCATCCTGGACAGCAGGCTGAACACAGGTACACACCTGCACAGCGCTTCAGTGCAGTAATACTACAGAGAGCTCTTTAATCCTCTGATGATGTGAAGGTTTCAGTGTTTTTGTACAATAAGTAATCAAAGAAGTTTAACTGTAGTTGTTCTTTTTAATGATTTCTGTCCTTATACACAGAAGACAAATGAGACATGATGAGAAAAAGAAAACGACAGCAGAGAGGAGGCAGTTTGTCTCTCAGAGTGTCGAGGCTGTAAAAGTGGAAAGAGTTCAGCGTCTGTGTGGATGTGTGTCTGCAGCTCCGCCCACCAGCTCGTCCTCGGCCGGATCCCAGGAGGCGGCGCTGCGTTCGTGTCTGTCCCGCCTCCTGGTCGTTCACTGCTCCTCCTCCTCACAGCTCCTCCTCACCCTGCACTTCCTGGAGACCTCCTTGTCATCGCGGCCCAGCCTGGCGCTCCTCCTCATCGACAGCATCTCTGCTTTCTATTGGCTGGACCGCTGCGGGGGCGGGGCCAGCGTCGCCAGGCAAGAGGAGAAACTCAGCAAGTGTGCTGAGCTGCTGGGGCGACTGCTCAGGTGGGTGTTCTGTCAGGAGGTTCTTCTTCAGGAGGCTCCAGTGCTCCAGTAGGGGGTGTGAGGGGTTCTTTAGGAGGTTCTGCTGGTCTAGTTGGACGTTCTGTCGGTTCTTTGGGAGTTTGTAATGTTCCAGTTGAAGGTCTGAGTGGTCCTTTACAAAGTTCTCTTAGTCCTTTAAGACGTTGCAGCGGAAGAAGGTTTTCGTGGTTCCTTAGGGGCTCTCAGGACCTTTAGGAAGTTGGACTGGTCCATTCGTATATCGTACTGTTCCTTTAGGAGGTTCTAATGTTTCTTCAGAGGTTTTGTGGTCCTTTATGAGATTCTCTTGTTTTCTAGGAAGTTCTAGTGATCGTTTAGGAGGTTCTAGCGCTCCTGTAGGAGAGTCTCCTGATGTAGCTGGATGTTTGTAGGAGGTTGTCAGTCCCAGTAGGAGGTTCTCTCGGTCCTTCTGAGATGTTTGTACTGGTTCTTTGTAAGTGGCCAGAAGTCCAGTTCAAGATTTTACTGGGTCTTAATGTTTCAGTAAAAGGTTCTGGTGGTTCTCTACGAGGGTAGGAAGGTTCTAGTAGTCCAGTAGGATCTTCTTCTGGCAGTTTGGTAGGTTCTTATGTTCCAGCAGATGGTCTGAGTGTTCCCTTTGGTGGTTCTCGGGTCGTTGTGTTTTACTGGTCCAGTTGGATGTTCTACTGGTTCTTGAGGTGATTGTAATGTTCCAGGAAGAGGTTGTAGCACTACTTTACAAGGTTCTAGTTGTCCTTCAGAAGGTTCTAGTGGTCTTTGATGGTGTTTTGGGGGACAATGAGGGGGGTGTAGAAGTACTTTGATCTATTTGGGGGGGCTTGAACACAGACTGTAAGTCGGCCCAAGTCAACATGTTTTGGCTCCAGTCAGTTACAGAACCTGGTGTTCTGGAGGCTTGTGGTGGATCAGCATCTCACTAACGTTCTCATCTGTGGCTCCTTCTCAGGGATTACAGAGTGACCGTCTTCGCCAGCTGCCATGCCATCAGGAGGAGCTCCAGTGGACCCTCCTCCTCCTCCGAGTCGTACCTGTGCCGCCCCTGGCAGCGGCTGGTCACCCACCGCCTCCTCTGCTCCAGGCAAGATCCTGCAGACAACATGGCCGCCGCAGCAGGAGGCAGCAGGGAGCAGAGGAGGAGGCAAGTCTTCACCGTCCGCTGCACCTCCTCCTCCTCCTCCTGCAGCACGAAGGCCTTCAGGAGCAGCTCCTTCTGTGTGACAGACAGAGGAGTGGAGTTTATTGGACCCTCCTCGTCACAGGACGGCGAACAGAGTCAATAAAGTTCCATTTCTGCTGATGAAACTTGTTCTTCCAAACTGTCACCGAGACTCTGTTTAGTCTGATCTCAATAGAACCTCAGCCGCTGTCGGTTCTGTTTAGTCTGATCTCAATAGAACCTCAGGCCGCTGTCGGTTCTGCTGCTTTACTACGGAAACACGTTTGTCAAAGTGTAATTAAAGCTTGTTGTGAACCAGAACGTGTTGCCGGTTTATCATCCATCGGGGGGGGGAGGGGGGGCAAAGTAGCTGTTCATTAAGGAGGATTTACAACTCCTGAAGGTGGTTCTTGGGGTCCTTACAGTCTGTATTTGTGACCCCTCAGTGTGTATTTGTGACCCCTCAGTGTGTGTTTGGGGCCCTTCAGTGTGTGTTTGGGGCCCCTGAGTCTATGTTTGGACCCCCTCAGTGTGTATTTGGGGCCCCTCAGTGTGTGTTTGGGGCCCCTCAGTGTGTGTTTGGACCCCTCAGTGTGTATTTGGACCCCTCAGTGTGTATTTGGGGCCCCTCAGTGTGTGTTTGGGGCCCCTCAGTGTGTATTTGGGGCCCCTCAGTGTGTATTTGGGGCCCCTTAGTGTGTGTTTGGACCCCTCAGTGTGTGTTTGGGGCCCCTCAGTGTGTATTTGGGGCCCCTCAGTGTGTATTTGGGCCCCTCAGTGTGTATTTGGGGCCCCTTAGTGTGTGTTTGGGGCCCCTCAGTGTGTATTTGGGCCCTAGAGTGCGTGTTTG
>JAMOIN010000482.1:0-16960 GCA_024666655.1 Dascyllus trimaculatus
CTCATTACTGTGTGGTGACATCAGTGTGTCTGCACTGAACAGTACAGAAAGAGAGAGACTTCAAGCTGACTTTATTGGAAACCATAGGTAGATTTGAGAGAGAGAGAGACATACACACAAAAACACACACACACACACACACACACACACACACACACACACACACACTCCATACATAATTATTACAGTTTTGTTTTTTTTTTACAATTGCATAAGCACTAAAACTAAATGAATTACACAACTTTCAACCCTCAAGGAGCAAAACACACAACCACATGTGCACCACTATACACACAATGCCAGCCTCACACTTTTTGCAAAACAATACACACACTGATTTGCCAACCACTAAAGGCACACAGCAAATACAAATATAGACAAATAGTTGCACAATACATCAACAGTATTGCCACTCAAATGCTCAATAATTACATTCTACTATAATTTTACCCTTTCACAATTGGAGACACACATTCCACTCAGCTAACACTGGACAACAAGCCATTTGTTCATCAAACATACTATATCCAATGCCAAGCTCATGTGACTACATCAAGCACTCCACAATGGGACACATACACACTCAATTTAGCTAATGCAGGTACATCCAGCACTCACTGCAATTTAAAATAGCCATGCTCGAAAAGAGGCAGACAACACGGCAGGAAATATAGACAAATACATGCAGCTATACATCTAGAAATATTACAATAGAATAAAATAGAGTACAACTACTTCATTAAGACACAAAATAGTAAACAGCAAGTTACAAAATATTAATTTAAAAATGTATAAATCTAAATATAAAGCGTTAAGTAAACATAGTGTAGTTAATATAGGAGCAGAATGACTTTAAAAACTATGACAAGAATATTAACAGAATGGGCAGCTGAGTTGTAACTGAGTTTTAACTATAAAACTCAGTTACAAAAGATTAAAAACGGGCTAAAATATTACAAATAGTGCAGCTACAAGCTATTAGCCGTCGCTATTACAACCGTCAAAGCTACTACAAGCTACACGGCAGAGAGCTAACAATGCTACCCGTCACACAGAAACAGACTACACAGATGTTTGATCATTACATTACAATACAGTCTGACCCCTCCACAAATGGAGACATGCACACTGGGTCATTTCGGACTGAACCGCACAGAAAAAAATTAAACATTTTATTCTATTTCCAGCGGAGTCTGCAGAGTGTTTTTTTTTTTTTTTAATTACAGGCGCTTCTCCTCACTTCCATCTGTGCTAGTTTCCCGCGCTTGATTCAAATTCTAAAAAATACAACGGCTCTGCACAGCTTTTTTTTTTAAAAGGGGGATACTTTCTAAAAACTAAATACATGTTTAGCAATCAGCACTTATTTTACCCCTTTAGGACACTTTATTTAAAAAAAGAAAAAAAGAACAATTATTATTTGCCCTGTGCACGACGACCACACCCTAAAAAACTGCTGCCTTGCTTGAGACGGTCTGTGGCAAAACTAAGCTAGCAGACTGTGACCCGACGTGAAACACTAACTTTCTAAAATTCACGATCGAAAACAGACAAAAGAAGCACCAGGAATTAGCAATCAGCACTTATTTTACCCCTTTAGGACACTTTATTTAAAAAAAGAAAAAAAGAACAATTATTATTTGCCCTGTGCACGACGACCACACCCTGAAAAACTGCTGCCTTGCTTGAGACGGTCTGTGGCAAAACTAAGCTAGCAGACTGAGCCGACGTGAAACACTAATTTTATAAAATTCACGATCGAAAACAGACAAAAGAATCACCAGGAATTAGCAATCAACAGTTATTTTACCCCTTTAGGACACTTTTATAAAAAGAAAAAAGAACGATTTCCTTTTTGCCTTGTGCGCCACGACCACACCCTGAAAAAGTGCCGCCATGCTTGAGACGGTCTGTGGCAAAACTAAGCTAGCAGACTGAGCCGACGTGAAACACTAATTTTCTAAAATTCACGATCGAAAACAGACAAAAGAAGCACCAGAAAATATGGAAAAAATCCCACACAAATGCATAATCATTATATAACTGTACTCATTTCAATACTTACACAATTCCACATACACACATGCTCACATTGCATCCAACCATCCAACACTTGACAATAAATTAGCATTTTAAAAAACAAGATATTTACTCACCCTTCTTTGAAGAAAAGTTTTTTTTGAAGAAAACTGGAAAATATCAAAGAAAGACACGGAGAGAGAGGGAGACGGAGAGAGACACAGAGGAGCAAAAAATCACCGAAAAAAGGATATAGAAGATTCCTGTCCAGAAAATCCGCTGATATCCGTGGGTCCTGGTGTCCGATGGTAGCTGGTGTCCTTTCTGTTGAAAAAAACCGACCAAATTGCTAGCTCTAAACTACACGAGTTTAAGATCCTGACAATTTGCGCGGGGTGAGGCGGTTTAGGACGTGACCCTCGTATATATAAACTCGGATCAGTGCATCTTTCAAACTAGCCAACCAGAAGCAGCATGACAGCGTGACACTGCACGTATGGACGTAAGCACATGGACAGACACACAATTCACCAAAACCAACAGCTGTATACCTCATTAAATAACACCGCAAGGTTGGCGTTATAATTATATTGCTATTATCATCATTTTATTATTATATTAATATTATTATGGGTTCGATAGACGCGCCTGGGTCACGGTCACGTGACCGCTCTAAAATTACGTAGCGGCAAGACGCTGCCGCGCCGAGTGTCCGTTGTCTACTTGTGTAGAAATAACGTGCGGATTTCAAACTATGTACCACTTGTTAAATTATGTTGATAGGACAAGTAAAACCAGAGTTATGTTCGATAATAAATCCTGATTTTTTTTTCGCGTTTGATCCGCGTCTGCAGCGCGTCTGATAGGACAACACAGTACAAACGGGTGATTCTCTGCAGGCAACCGCAAAAAAAAAAAAATACAGAAAAATACTCAATTCCTATTGGTCGAAAGTGAACCACAACAGCCAATCACCACATTATATGGTTGGGTTGCTATAAGACACGGAGGATTTGGCCTGAACTCACTTTACAAGCGGTGAGAAACTACGAGCGCTGTTGATGTGTGTGTGTTTAGTTTGTAGTGTAGTTTTTTGAGGAGACAAAATGAGGAGACACAGCTTGGAAACCTGTGTGTCACTCTGTGTTCTGGTGGACACAAACACTTTTTTGGAGTGGCACAAATACACATTTACTGCAGCCGTCAGTACAATATACCAAATAGCAACGTCTCACTAGGTCATAGGTGTCAAACTCTGGCTCGCGGGACAAATTTGGCCCGTAGTGTAATTATATTTGGCCCGCGAGGTAATACCAGATGACTACTAAAGCTGGCCCGCCGGTATTATACAGCGCATGTATCGCTAATACTACAAGTCCCAGAATGCTCTGCTCTGTATTGGAGCATCAATCAGGACAGGACCCATAAACACCATCTCCTCTGTTGACAGTAGTCATAGCAACCGCACGCTCTTACGGACCCAACCACCTCCACCCCGCCGCCGCGGCCACCTGACTTAGCATCTGCACCAGCGGCACGCCAGGACACTGCTACTGTGCCCCCACCAGCAGGACATATCCGCGCTAATGCCGTCGGATTCCGACGAACACACTTCCCCTTCGCCCTCGCCCTCCCCGCCACCCCCGGTCCCGGCCCCCCCGGCCACCGCGGCCGCCTGACCCAAATATTCAGATATTTGTCAGTAACTGAACCACAATATCCAGAGCTCACCTATTGCTATTCAGACCAACCCCGTCTACTATGTGGAGCCAACGTGGCGATAACCACGGAGAACAACATTAGACCACACTATGAAACACCAGGACAAGTACAAGGACCTGGACATGAGTCAAAGGCTCCAGAAAGTAGATAAGATGAAAAAAAGTTTGGTTTCACAACAGACTATGTTCAAAAAAGCCACATCACAAAGTGAGGCTGCTGTAAAGGCTAGTTCTATTGATATATAATATCAATATATCAATAAAATAATGCTGATAATTATAATTATAATATATATTATAATATATATATATATATACATATATATATATATATTATAATATAATATACATTATACTTTTTATATTATATTATAATTATAATGGACATAGTCACGGGCCAACATTATATATCATAATATAATATATATATATATATATATATATATATATATATATATATATATATATATATATATATATATATATGTATGTATTATAGTTTTTATATTATATTATAATATATAATGTATATATATATATATATATATATATATATGTATTATAGTTTTTATATTATATTATAATATATAATGTATATATATATATATGTATTATATTTTTTATATTATATTATAATATATAATGTTGGCCCGCGACTATGTCCAGGTTTTCAGAGTTGGCCCGCTGTGTATTTGAGTTTGACACCCCTGCACTAGGTCAAACACTGACTGCTGCATTTTTCAAAACAACCAATCAGAAGCACCATAATGGCATGAGGGCGGGGCCACACTTGTGTGATCAGAGATCCATCAACAGATACAGAACCACATCATTTTACTCAGCAGCAAATGCTGTATGTTTCCTATCTACTATATTCCATTTTAGCCTCTTACTCAACTGTCTATTTCTGCTGTGCTTCAATCATGCACTGACTATATCACAGCCAAAGTTCACTCCTACCTTTGCTCTGTTGTTTTTCATATGCAACTGTCTGCTTTCATTAATGCACACATTATGCAAACTTACCAACACTACCAAAATTACCCATAGATCATTGATCACTGAACTTTATTTTGTTCTGTTAATAACCTTTTACATTATACTAAACTGTCACTAAAGCACAGATCTATGGCAGCAAATCAGACTCATCACATTTTGAGCTGTTGTATTTCTCAGTTTGAAATTTTTTGCATTGAAATTATGTTTCTGAATTCTTTCTGTCTAAATTTAGCTCATCACAATGTTATTTCAAGTGTAATAATTCAAACCATAAAAGTGAAGTCAGCTTTATTTATATAGCACATTTCATACAACAAGCAGAACTCAACGTGCTTTAGAATAAAATCAAACATAGTCATAGAACATAAAAGGCATATAAAATATGAATAGACAGAAAGAGGAGGGTCTAGTCATTTGGGAAGAATCTGCAATCTGAATGTCATGTTTCCTGGGGTTAGGTTTTCATCAATGTCTGTTGAAAAGAGAAAAAAACATCAAATCATACATACACAGAGAAATAGTCTTCCACATCTTTGACATTAAAACACCTGTCTTTCTTCGGCTCATCTCGTCCTTCCTGTACTTGGCAATCTCCTCTTTCCTTTACTTGTCTGTGTCCCACATTTTTAAACATGTTGCACTGTGGACTCCTGCAGCTCTCCACATTGTCGGCAAATCCTGCAGCCCTAATAGCTTGTGTCTTATGTAAGTAAACAGGTTTACAGGTAGAAGGTGCTGTGTAACTGGCCTGTAGTTGCTCCAAATGACCTGAAACTTGACAGGTGTCATCTAAGTCCCGGCCGGACTTAGCCATATGTCTCAGTCGCCCGGCAGGAGAAGCGAGAACCCGTCCAACGCTGCTTGCAGCTTTAATTAGGGTTCGAGCACCAACGGTGTAGAACCCTATTGAAATTGCTGCGTTTCTTCTTATTAGGGTTCGAGCACCAACGGTGCGTAGAACCCTATTGGAATTGCTGCGTTTCTTCTTCTTATTATTAGGGTTCGAGCACCAACGGTGTAGAACCCTATTGGAATTGCTGCGTTTCTTCTTCTTATTATTATTCGAGCACCAACGGTGTAGAACCCTATTGATCTTGCTGCGTTTCTTCTTCTTATTATTATACTACCGTCTCGTTGGGGCCACTTTTGAGGCCCTTGCACTACTCGAAAACGCATAAAAATCGCCACACACATTGACTCGGTGTCCCCCATGCACATATTGGGGAATTACACATGTCAATGGAAAAATGGCTCAATAGCGCCCCCTTTAGAAAAAAAAAGGGCACCCACCCTTGCATTTGGAGGGAACTTGACCTAGAGCTCTGAAATTCGGTACACATATGTATCATGCCAAGACGCAAAAAAAATTCTCTTGAAGCGAAACCCACAATGCAACGGGAAAGCCGCCATTTTGAATTTAGTGTCAAAATTTGGCCTTTTTGGCCAAATTTTGGCCAAAAAATTACACATTTTCTAGAGCGAACTCCTCCGAGGTGATAACTCCGAGAAATCTCAAATTTAGCCAGCAGGTAGAAAACGCATGGGGGAGCTTAAGTTATCAAAACGCTCCGCAAAAGTATGACGGCGTGCGCGCGGCGGCCCACGGAATGTTGACATTCCGCCATTTTGGCTCAATTTTTGCCTCAAAACTGCCCCCTAGAGGCATTCAAAAATTCAGCCCCTGAACTACGTTTCACTTACAGCTCCCAAATTCACTACACATATGTGTCACGAATAGACGCACAAAATAGCCTCAAGAACCCATACCCACAATGCAACAGGAAATCCGCCATTTTGGATTTACTGTCCAGATTTGTTTTTCAGAAATTTCACATTTTCAAGCGCGAACTCCTCCTAGGGGAAAACTCCTACATAGCTCAAATTTGTATCACATATACTACAGGGGGTGGTGACAAAAAGTTATCAAAACGCTCCGCAAAAGTATGACGGCGTGCCCGTGGCGCCCCGTGGCGTTTTGCCGTTTGGCCATTTTGCCACTGTTTGGCCACTTTTTCTAAAATTTCACGTTTTCAAGACCTAACTCCTCCTCGGGGATAATGCCTAAAGATCTCAAATTCGGTCCACATATACTACAGGTGGTGGTGAAAAAAACTTATCAAAATGCCCCATAAAAAAGTACTACGGTGTGCGCGCGGTAGCGCGCAGCGTTTTGCTGAGTGGCCATTTTGCCACTTTTTGGGCATTTTTTCAAAAATTTCACGTTTTCAACACCTAACTCCTCCTAGAGGATAACTCCTACAGATCTAAAATTTGGTCCACATATACTACAGGTGGTGGTGACAAAAAGTTATCAAAATGCTCCGCAAAAGTATGACGGTGTGCGCGCGGTAGCGCGCAGCGTTTTGCCATTTGGCCATTTTGCCTCAATATTGCCCTCTACAGGCATTTAAAAATTCCGCCCTGAACTATGTTTCACCTACAGCTCCGATATTCCGTACACATATGCGTCATGACAACACGCACAAAAAAGCCTCAAGAACCCATACCCACAATGCAACAGGAAGTCCGCCATTTTGAATTTAAATTCTGATTTTTGCTGTGTAACTGGCCTGTAGTTGCTCCAAATGACCTGAAACTTGACAGGTGTGATCCAAGTCCCGGCTGGATGTTAGCCATATGTCTCAGTCGCCCGGCAGGAGAAGCGAGAACCCGTCCAACGCTGCTTGCAGCTTTAATTAGGGTTCGAGCACCAACGGTGCGTAGAACCCTATTGGAATTGCTGCGTTTCTTCTTCTTATTATTATTATTAGGGTTCGAGCACCAACGGTGTAGAACCCTATTGATCTTGCTGCGTTTCTTCTTATTATTATTATTTTACCGTTTCGTTGGGGCCACTTTTGAGGCCCTTGCACTACTCGAAAACGCATATAAATCGCCACACACATTGACTCGGTGTCCCCCATGCACATATTGGGGAATTACACATGTCAATGGAAAAATGGCTCAATAGCGCCCCCTTTACAAAAAAAAAGGGCACCAACCCTTGCATTTGGAGGGAACTTGACCTAGAGCTCTGAAATTCGGTACACATATGTATCATGCCAAGACGCAAAAAAAAATGACTTGCAGCGAAACCCACAATGCAACGGGAAAGCCGCCATTTTGAATTTTATGTCAAAATTTGGCCATTTTGGCCAAATTTTGGCCAAAAAATTACACATTTTCTAGAGCGAACTCCTCCGAGGTGATAACTCCGATAAATCTCAAATTTAGCCAGCAGGTACAAAACGCATTGGGGAGCTTAAGTTATCAAAACGCTCCGCAAAAGTACGACGGCGTGCGCGCGGCGGCCCACGGAATGTTGACATTCCGCCATTTTGGCTCAATTTTTGCCTCAAAACTGCCCCCTAGAGGCATTCAAAAATTCAGCCCCTGAACTACGTTTCACTTACAGCTCCCAAATTCAGTACACATATGTGTCACGAATAGACGCACAAAAAAGCCTCAAGAACCCATACCCACAATGCAACAGGAAATCCGCCATTTTGGATTTACTTTCCAAATTTGTTTTTCAGAAATTTCACATTTTCAAGCGCGAACTCCTCCTAGGGGAAAACTCCTACATAGCTCAAATTTATATCACATATACTACAGGGGGTGGTGACAAAAAGTTATCAAAACGCTCCGCAAAAGTATGACGGCGTGCCCGTGGCGGCCCGCGGCGTTTTGCCGATTGGCCATTTTGCCACTGTTTGGCCACTTTTTCAAAAATTACACGTTTTCAAGACCTAACTCCTCCTCGGGGATAATGCCTAAAGATCTCAAATTCGGTCCACATATACTACAGGTGGTGGTGACAAAAACTTGTCAAAACGCTCCGCAAAAGCAAAACGGTGTGCGCGCGGCAGCGCGCAGCGTTTTGCTGAGTGGCCATTTTGCCACTGTTTGACCATTTTGTCTAAAATTTCACGTTTTCAAGACCTAACTCCTACTAGAGGATAACTCCTACAGATCTAAAATTTGGTCCACATATACTACAGGTGGTGGTGACAAAAAGTTATCAAAATGCTCCGCAAAAGTATGACGGTGTGCGCGCGGCAGCACGCAGCGTTTTGCCATTTGGCCATTTTGGCTCAACATTGCCCCCTAGAGCCATTTAAAAATTCAGCCCCTGAACTATGTTTCACCTAGAGCTCCGAAATTCGGTACACATATGTGTCATGACAACACGCACAAAAAAGCCTCAAGAACCCATACCCACAATGCAACAGGAAGTCCGCGATTTCTATTCAAAATGGCGGACAAAATGGGTTACAGGTAGAAGGTGCTGTGTAACTGGCCTGTAGTTGCTCCAAATGACCTGAAACTTGACAGTTGTGATTTAAGTCCCGGCCGGATGTTAGCCATATGTCTCAGTCGCCCGGCAGGAGAAGCGAGAACCCGTCCAACGCTGCTTGCAGCTTTAATTAGGGTTCGAGCACCAACGGTGCGTAGAACCCTATTGGAATTGCTGCGTTTATTCTTATTATTATTATTATTATTTTACCGTCTCGTTGCGGCCACTTTTGAGGCCCTTGCACTACTCGAAAACGCATAAAAATCGCCACACACATTGACTCGGTGTCCCCCATGCACATATTGGGGAATTACACATGTCAATGGAAAAATGGCTCAATAGCGCCCCCTTTAGAAAAAAAAAGGGCACCCACCCTTGCATTTGGAGGGAACTTTACCGACAGCTCTGAAATTCGGTACACATATGTATCATGCCAAGACGCAAAAAAAATTCTCTTGGAGCGAAACCCACAATGCAACGGGAAAGCCGCCATCTTGAACTCAGTGTCAAAATTTGGCCATTTTGGCCAAATTTTGCCCAAAAAATTACACATTTCCTAGAGCGAACTCCTCCGAGGTGATAACTCCGAGAAATCTCAAATTTAGCCAGCAGGTACAAAACGCATTGGGGAGCTTAAGTTATCAAAACGCTCCGCAAAAGTATGACGGCGTGCGCGCGGCGGCCCACGGAATGTTGACATTCCGCCATTTTGGCTCAATTTTTGCCTCAAAACTGCCCCCTAGAGGCATTCAAAAATTCAGCCCCTGAACTACGTTTCACTTACACCTCCAAAATTCAGTACACATATGTGTCACGAATAGACGCACAAAAAAGCCTCAAGAACCCATACCCACAATGCAACAGGAAATCCGCCATTTTGGATTTACTGTCCAGATTTGTTTTTCAGAAATTTCACATTTTCAAGCGCGAACTCCTCCTAGGGGAAAACTCCTACATAGCTCAAATTTATATCACATATACTACAGGGGGTGGTGACAAAAAGTTATCAAAACGCTCCGCAAAAGTATGACGGCGTGCCCGTGGCGGCCCGCGGCGTTTTGCCGATTGGCCATTTTGCCACTGTTTGGCCACTTTTTCAAAAATTTCACGTTTTCAACACCTAACTCCTCCTCGGGGATAATGCCTAAAGATCTCAAATTCGCTCCACATATACTACAGGTGGTGGTGAAAAAAACTTATCAAAATGCTCCGTAAAAGCACGACGGTGTGCGCGCGGCAGCGCGCAGCGTTTTGCTGAGTGGCCATTTTGGCTCAATATTGCCCCCTAGAGGCATTTAAACAATCAGCCCCTGAACTATGTTTCACCTAGAGCTCCGAAATTCGGTACACATATGTGTCATGACAACACGCACCGAAAAGCCTCAAGAACCCATACCCACAATGCAACAGGAAGTCCGCCATTTTGAATTGAAATTCAGATTTTTGCTGTGTAACTGGCCTGCAGTTGCTCCAAATGACCTGAAACTTGACAGGTGTGATCTAAGTCCCGGCCGGATGTTAGCCATATGTCTCAGTCGCCCGGCAGGAGAAGCGAGAACCCGTCCAACGCTGCTTGCAGCTTTAATTAGGGTTCGAGCACCAACGGTGTAGAACCCTATTGGAATTGCTGCGTTTCTTCTTCTTATTATTATTATTTTACCGTCTCGTTGGGGCCACTTTTGAGGCCCTTGCACTACTCGAAAACGCATAAAAATCGCCACACACATTGACTCGGTGTCCCCCATGCACATATTGGGGAATTTCACATGTCAATGGAAAAATGGCTCAATAGCGCCCCCTTTAGAAAAAAAAAGGGCACCCACCCTTGCATTTGGAGGGAACTTGACCTAGAGCTCTGAAATTCGGTACACATATGTATCATGCCAAGACGCAAAAAAAATTCTCTTGCAGCGAAACCCACAATGCAACGGGAAAGCCGCCATCTTGAATTGAGTGTCAAAATTTGGCCATTTTGGCCAAATTTTGCCCAAAAAATTACACATTTCCTAGAGCGAACTCCTCCGAGGTGATAACTCCGAGAAATCTCAAATTTAGCCAGCAGGTACAAAACGCATTGGGGAGCTTAAGTTATCAAAACGCTCCGCAAAAGTATGACGGCGTGCGCGCGGCGGCCCACGGAATGTTGACATTCCGCCATTTTGGCTCAATTTTTGCCTCAAAACTGCCCCCTAGAGGCATTCAAAAATTCAGCCCCTGAACTACGTTTCACTTACAGCTCCCAAATTCACTACACATATGTGTCACGAATAGACGCACAAAATAGCCTCAAGAACCCATACCCACAATGCAACAGGAAATCCGCCATTTTGGATTTACTGTCCACATTTGTTTTTCAGAAATTTCACATTTTCAAGCGCGAACTCCTCCTAGGGGAAAACTCCTACATAGCTCAAATTTATATCGCATATACTACAGGGGGTGGTGACAAAAAGTTATCAAAACGCTCCGCAAAAGTATGACGGCGTGCCCGTGGCGCCCCGTGGCGTTTTGCCGTTTGGCCATTTTGCCACTGTTTGGCCACTTTTTCTAAAATTTCACGTTTTCAAGACCTAACTCCTCCTCGGGGATAATGCCTAAAGATCTCAAATTCGGTCCACATATACTACAGGTGGTGGTGAAAAAAACTTATCAAAATGCTCCGCAAAAGCATAACGGTGTGCGCGCGGAAGCGCGCAGCGTTTTGCTGAGTGGCCATTTTGCCTCAATATTGCCCCCTAGAGGCATTTAAAAATTCAGCCCCTGAACTAGGTTTCACCTAGAGCTCCGAAATTCAGTACATATATGGGTCATGACAACACGCACAAAAAAGCCTCAAGAACCCATACCCACAATGCAACAAGAAGTCCGCCATTTTCAATTTACTGTCATTTTACCATGGAAACAAACACGAAGGGCTGTGTAACTGGCCTGTAGTTGCTCCAAATGACCTGAAACTTTACAGGTGTGATCCAAGTCCCGGCCGGATGTTAGCCATATGTCTCAGTCGCCCGGCAGGAGAAGCGAGAACCCGTCCAACGCTGCTTGCAGCTTTAATTAGGGTTCGAGCACCAACGGTGCGTAGAACCCTATTGGAATTGCTGCGTTTATTCTTATTATTATTATTAGGGTTCGAGCACCAACGGTGCGTAGAACCCTATTGGAATTGCTGCGTTTATTCTTATTAGGGTTCGAGCACCAACGGTGCGTAGAACCCTATTGGAATTGCTGCGTTTCTTCTTCTTATTATTATTATTATTATACTACCGTCTCGTTGGGGCCACTTTTGAGGCCCTTGCACTACTCGAAAACGCATAAAAATCGCCACACACATTGACTCGGTGTCCCCCATGCACATATTGGGGAATTACACATGTCAATGGAAAAATGGCTCAATAGCGCCCCCTTTAGAAAAAAAAAGGGCACCTACCCCTGCATTTGGAGGGAACTTGACCTACAGCTCTGAAATTCGGTACACATATGTATCATGCCAAGACGCAAAAAAAATCCTCTTGCAGCGAAACCCACAATGCAACGGGAAAGCCGACATTTTGAATTTAGTGTCAAAATTTGCCCATTTTGGCCAAATTTTGGCCAAAAAATTAAACATTTTCTAGAGCTAACTCCTCCGAGGTGATAACTCCGACAAATCTCAAATTTAGCCAGCAGGTGCAAAACGCATTGGGGAGCTTAACTTATCAAAACGCTCCGCAAAAGTATGACGGCGTGCGCGCGGCGGCCCACGGAATGTTGACATTCCGCCATTTTGGCTCAATTTTTGCCTCAAAACTGCCCCCTAGAGGCATTCAAAGATTCAGCCCCTGAACTACGTTTCACTTACAGCTCCGAAATTCAGTACACATATGTGTCACGAATAGACGCACAAAAAAGCCTCAAGAACCCATACCCACAATGCAACAGGAAATCCGCCATTTTGGATTTACTGTCCACATTTGTTTTTCAGAAATTTCACATTTTCAAGCGCGAACTCCTCCTAGGGGAAAACTCCTACATAGCTCAAATTTATATCGCATATACTACAGGGGGTGGTGACAAAAAGTTATCAAAACGCTCCGCAAAAGTATGACGGCGTGCCCGTGGCGCCCCGTGGCGTTTTGCCGTTTGGCCATTTTGCCACTGTTTGGCCACTTTTTCTAAAATTTCACGTTTTCAAGACCTAACTCCTCCTCGGGGATAATGCCTAAAGATCTCAAATTCGGTCCACATATACTACAGGTGGTGGTGAAAAAAACTTATGAAAATGCCCTATAGAAAAGTACTACGGTGTGCGTGCGGTAGCGCGCAGCGTTTTGCTGAGTGGCCATTTTGCCACTTTTTGGACATTTTTTCTAAAATTTCACGTTTTCAACACCTAACTCCTACTAGAGGATAACTCCTACAGATCTAAAATTTGGTCCACATATACTACAGGTGGTGGTGACAAAAAGTGATAAAAATGCTCCGCAAAAGTATGATGGTGTGCGCGCGGTAGCGCGCAGCGTTTTGCCATTTGGCCATTTTGGCTCAATATTGCCCCCTAGAGGCATTTAAAAATTCCGCCCTAAACTATGTTTCACCTAGAGCTCCGAAATTCGGTACACATATGTGTCATGACAACACGCACCGAAAAGCCTCAAGAACCCATACCCACAATGCCACAGGAAGTCCGCCATTTTGAATTGAAATTCAGATTTTTGCTGTGTAACTGGCCTGTAGTTGCTCCAAATGACCTGAAACTTGATAGGTGTGATCTAAGTCCCGGCCGGATGTTAGCCATATGTCTCAGTCGCCCGGCAGGAGAAGCGAGAACCCGTCCAACGCTGCTTGCAGCTTTAATTATTATTATTATTATACTACCGTCTCGTTGGGGCCACTTTTGAGGCCCTTGCACTACTCGAAAACGCATATAAATCGCCACACACGTTGAGTCGGTGTCCCCCAAGCACATATTGGGGAATTACACATGTCAATGGAAAAATGGCTCAATAGCGCCCCCTTTACAAAAAAAAAGGGCACCCACCCTTGCGTTTGGAGGGAACTTGACCTAGAGCTCTGAAATTCGGTACACATATGTATCATGCCAAGACGCAAAAAAAATTCTCTTGCAGCGAAACCCACAATGCAACGGGAATGCCGCCATTTTGAATTGAGTGTCAAAATTTGCCCATTTTGGCCAAATTTTGGCCAAAAAATTGCACATTTTCTAGAGCGAACTCCTCCGAGGTGATAACTCCGATAAATCTCAAATTTAGCCAGCAGGTAGAAAACGCATTGGGGAGCTTAAGTTATCAAAACGCTCCGCAAAAGTATGACGGCGTGCGCGCGGCGGCCCACGGAATGTTGACATTCCGCCATTTTGGCTCAATTTTTGCCTCAAAACTGCCCCCTAGAGGCATTCAAAAATTAAGCCCCTGAACTACGTTTCACTTAGAGCTCCGAAATTCAGTACACATATGTGTCACAAATAGACGCACAAAAAAGCCTCAAGAACCCATACCCACAATGCAACAGGAAATCAGCCATTTTGGATTTACTGTCCAGATTTGTTTTTCAGAAATTTCACATTTTCAAGCGCGAACTCCTCCTAGGGGAAAACTCCTACATAGCTCAAATTTATATCACATATACTACAGGTGGTGGTGACAAAAAGTTATCAAAACGCTCCGCAAAAGTATGACGGCGTGCCCGTGGCGGCCCACGGCGTTTTGCCGTTTGGCCATTTTGCCACTGTTTTGCCACTTTTTCTAAAATTTCACGTTTTCAAGACCTAACTCCTCCTCGGGGATAATACCTAAAGATCTCAAATTCCGTCCACATATACTACAGGTGGTGGTGACAAAAAGTTATCAAAACGCTCCGCAAAAGCATGACGGTGTGCGCGCGGCAGCGCGCAGTGTTTTGCCATTTGGCCATTTTGGCTCAATATTGCCCCCTACAGGCATTTAAAAATTCAGCCCCTGAACTAGGTTTCACTTAGAGCTCCGAAATTCGGTACACATATGTGTCATGACAACACGCACAAAAAAGCGTCAAGAACCCATACCCACAATCCAACAGGAAGTCCGCCATTTTGAATTGCAATTCAGATTTTTGCTACATTTTTGCTTTTACAGTTAGAAGGTGCTGTGTAACTTGCCTGTAGTTGCTCCAAATGACCTGAAACTTGACAGGTGTGATCTAAGTCCCGGCCGGATGTTAGCCATATGTCTCAGTTGCCCGGCAGGAGAAGCGAGAACCCGTCCAACGCTGCTTGCAGCTTTAATTATTATTATTATACTACCGTCTCGTTGGGGCCACTTTTGAGGCCCTTGCACTACTCGAAAACGCATATAAATCGCCACACACGTTGACTCGGTGTCCCCCATGCGCATATTGGGGAATTACACATGTCAATGGAAAAATGGCTCAATAGCGCCCCCTTTACAAAAAAAAAGGGCACCCACCCTTGCATTTGGAGGGAACTTGACCTAGAGCTCTGAAATTCGGTACACATATGTATCATGCCAAGACGCAAAAAAAATTCTCTTGGAGCGAAACCCACAATGCAACGGGAAAGCCGCCATCTTGAACTCAGTGTCAAAATTTGGCCATTTTGGCCAAATTTTGCCCAAAAAATTACACATTTCCTAGAGCGAACTCCTCCGAGGTGATAACTCCGAGAAATCTCAAATTTAGCCAGCAGGTACAAAACGCATTGGGGAGCTTAAGTTATCAAAACACTCCGCAAAAGTATGACGGCGTGCGCGCGGCGGCCCACGGAGTGCCGACATTCCGCCATTTTGCCTCAATTTTTGACTCAAAACTGCCCCCTAGAAACATTCACAAATTCGGCCCCTGAACTACGTTTCACTTAGATCTCTGAAATTCGGTACACATATGTGTCACGAATAGACGCACAAAAAAGACTCAAGAACCCATACCCACAATGCAACAGGAAATCCACCATTTTGGATTCACTGTTCACATTGGTTTTTCAGAAATTTCACATTTTCAAGCGCGAACTCCTCCTAGGGGAAAACTCCTACATAGCTCAAATTTGTATCACATATACTACAGGGGGTGGTGACAAAAAGTTATCAAAACGCTCCGCAAAAGTATGACGGCGTGCCCGTGGCGCCCCGTGGCGTTTTGCCGTTTGGCCATTTTGCCACTGTTTGGCCACTTTTTCTAAAATTTCACGTTTTCAAGACCTAACTCCTCCTCGGGGATAATGCCTAAAGATCTCAAATTCGGTCCACATATACTACAGGTGGTGGTGAAAAAAACTTATGAAAATGCCCTATAGAAAAGTACTACGGTGTGCGTGCGGTAGCGCGCAGCGTTTTGCTGAGTGGCCATTTTGCCACTTTTTGGACATTTTTTCTAAAATTTCACGTTTTCAACACCTAACTCCTACTAGAGGATAACTCCTACAGATCTAAAATTTGGTCCACATATACTACAGGTGGTGGTGACAAAAAGTGATAAAAATGCTCCGCAAAAGTATGATGGTGTGCGCGCGGTAGCGCGCAGCGTTTTGCCATTTGGCCATTTTGGCTCAATATTGCCCCCTAGAGGCATTTAAAAATTCCGCCCTAAACTATGTTTCACCTAGAGCTCCGAAATTCGGTACACATATGTGTCATGACAACACGCACAAAAAAGCCTCAAGAACCCATACCCACATGCAACAGGAAGTCCGCCATTTTGAATTCACTCTCATTTTACCATGGAAACAAACACGAAGGGCTGTGTAACTGGCCTGTAGTTGCTCCAAATGACCTGAAACTTGACAGGTGTGATCAAAGTCCCGGCCGGATGTTAGCCATATGTCTCAGTCGCCCGGCAGGAGAAGCGAGAACCCGTCCAACGCTGCTTGCAGCTTTAATTAGGGTTCGAGCACCAACGGTGTAGAACCCTATTGGAATTGCTGCGTTTCTTCTTATTA
>JAMOIN010001909.1:0-16947 GCA_024666655.1 Dascyllus trimaculatus
TTTAGTTTCAGGTTCAGGCTTAAGTTCTGGTTCAGGTTTAAGTTCAGGTTTAGTTTCAGGTTCTGATTTATTTTCAGGTTCAGGTTTAAGTTCAGGTTCAGGCTTAAGTTCAGGTTCAGATTTAAGTTTAAGTTCAGGTTAAGGTTTAGTTTCAGGTTCAGGTTTAAGTTCAGGTTCAGGCTTAAGTTCAGGTTCAGATTTAAGTTTAAGTTCAGGTTTAGGTTTAGTTTCATGTTCAGGTTTAAGTTCAGGTTCAGGCTTAAGTTCAGGTTCAGATTTAAGTTTAAGTTCAGGTTTAGGTTTAGTTTCATGTTCAGGTTTAAGTTCAGGTTCAGGCTTAAGTTCAGGTTCAGATTTAAGTTTAAGTTCAGGTTCAGGCTTAAGTTCAGGTTCAGATTTAAGTTTAAGTTCAGGTTTAGGTTCAGGTTTAGGTTTAGTTTCAGGTTAAGGCTGAAGTTCAGGTTCAGATTTAGTTTCAGGTTCAGGCTTAAGTTCTGGTTCAGGTTTAAGTTCTGGTTTAGTTTCAGGTTCTGATTTATTTTCAGGTTCAGGTTTAAGTTCAGGTTCAGGCTTAAGTTCAGGTTGAGATTTAAGTTTAAGTTCAGGTTTAGGTTTAGTTTCATGTTCAGGTTTAGTTTCAGGTTAAGGCTGAAGTTCAGGTTCAGATTTAGTTTCAGGTTCAGGCTTAAGTTCTGGTTCAGGTTTAAGTTCTGGTTTAGTTTCAGGTTCTGATTTAAGTTTAAGTTCAGGTTTAGGTTTAGTTTCAGGTCCAGGTTTAGTTTCAGGTTAAGGCTGAAGTTCAGGTTCAGATTTAGTTTCAGGTTCAGGCTTAAGTTCTGGTTCAGGTTTAAGTTCTGGTTTAGTTTCAGGTTCTGATTTATTTTCAGGTTCAGGTTTAAGTTCAGGTTCAGGCTTAAGTTCAGGTTCAGATTTAAGTTTAAGTTCAGGTTTAGGTTTAGTTTCAGGTCCAGGTTTAGTTTCAGGTTAAGGCTGAAGTTCAGGTTCAGATTTAGTTTCAGGTTCAGGCTTAAGTTCTGGTTCAGGTTTAAGTTCAGGTTTAGTTTCAGGTTCTGATTTATTTTCAGGTTCAGGTTTAAGTTCAGGTTCAGGCTTAAGTTCAGGTTCAGATTTAAGTTTAAGTTCAGGTTTAGGTTTAGTTTCAGGTCCAGGTTTAGTTTCAGGTTAAGGCTGAAGTTCAGGTTCAGATTTAGTTTCAGGTTCAGGCTTAAGTTCTGGTTCAGGTTTAAGTTCTGGTTTAGTTTCAGGTTCTGATTTATTTTCAGGTTCAGGTTTAAGTTCAGGTTCAGGCTTAAGTTCAGGTTCAGATTTAAGTTTAAGTTCAGGTTAAGGTTTAGTTTCAGGTTCAGGTTTAAGTTCAGGTTCAGATTTAAGTTTAAGTTCAGGTTCAGGTTTAGTTTCAGGTTAAGGCTTAAGTTCAGGTTCAGATTTAGTTTCAGGTTCAGGCTTAAGTTCTGGTTTAGTTTCAGGTTCAGGCTTAAGTTCAGGTTCAGGTTTAAGCTGAGGTTCATGGGAACACGGTATGTGAATGAAATAAGCGTCTTACTACTGAGCGCAGTCGATCAGCTGGTATTCGTTGGAGCGTTCGTAGCACGCCTTCACTCCGTCGTCCTCCCACAGCTTCTGAGCATGCTCAAAGAACTCCTGGGAGACAGACAGACAGTGAACACAGGCGTTAGCGCCCCCTGCAGGGCCTTGTGGAGGCCTGAGGACCTGCTCTGCACTGAGGTCTGGGTCTCTAAAGAGAACCGGGTGAGGAGCCCTAACCCCGACCTGGACCGCTGAGTGGTCCACATGCTTCAGGACAGCAGGTGTTTCGTTCAGGTCAAATTCAGAACAACGTCCACATGTTCTCTGGAAGCGTCATACCTGCAGTCACACGTCGCTTCTCCAGGTGACTGTGTCAGCGTGACGCCGTTTGATTGGACAGCAGTGACAGCGCTTTGAAGTGTGTGAGTCTGCTCGGCCAATCAGCAGCAGAGTTTGGAGACGCTTGTTTTGTGTGTCTGTGGTCCTCGGAGACGGAGCCGTTTGGATAATGAGGCCTCAGGTGACGGCGTCGAGGCGTGTTCAGTCTCAGGTGAACTCGTTACATCATGTCATTAGCATCATTAAAACAAACAGCAGGTCTCCTGGTGCCGCTCAGAGGAACTGTTCCACATCAGGTCACCTGGTCGGCACCGAGTCTGAGCACCAACCGTTTCCTGCTCCGTCAGGAAGGCTTCAGGAGAACCTCCATGAAGACACCAGGACTTCTGACCCGCTGACCCCCGTGTTAAACCCTCCAGACCTAGTCTCCACATGTGGACCAGGGTCAGGGTTCGGACCTTCTACCTCCTGCTGTAGCGCTGCAGATGTGGCTTCACTAGAATCGGAGCAGCTCAGAGGGTCGGCTGGGTTTCATTCAGCGTCTCTGGAAGCAGCAACACAACACTGAGCTCTGAGGCAAAACTCCAAACCTCCCTGCAGCTTCCCCCAAAACCAGGAGAGCCCAGAACCACGAGAGCCCAGAACCAGGAGAGCCCAGAACCAGGAGAGCCCAGAACCAGGAGAGCCCCTCAGGGGTCTACACTGCCCTGTCACCACGTATTCATCCGCCAGCTGGTTTCCATTTGGGAGTTCTAGGACGTTCTGGACGACAGAACCTGTGGAACCTGCTGCTTCCTGCAGACCTGCACCCTGAAGGGTCACATGGTACCAGGTGAACCCGTTCAGACACAGCGCAGGTACAAACCCTGAGGGACACCACCTGTGTGTAGTGTGTGTAGATGTGTGTGTGCTACCTCAGTGTACTCGAAGTCAGACAGCGGCGCGATGCTCCTGATGTAGTCCGCTCTGAACTGGTTGCCAGGGTTACCCAGAGGGATGGGCGGAGTCAGCATACTCATGGCTGATATGATTGTCTGAAACACACACACACATTCTGATTGGCTGTCTGGACTGTCAGTCATCATCTCTGAACACCTGTCCAGGTGATAGTCTGGTCCGAGGCCGTGCCTGACGTCATGCTGCAGCGGGTCATGTGACCTACCACGATGGCGTCCTTCACGTTCTTCCTGATGTCCTGAATCTTCTGCTGCTTCTCTCTGAAAAAAAAACACCAGAACCCTGAAACCTGCTCACTCATGAGAACACCTGAGAGAACCTGCAGCGGCCCGATACCAGACCTGGTCCGGGTCAGAACCCCTGCAGCACAGTCAGACTCACTCAGCGTTGAAGCCGTCCACGTGAAGAATCCTCATCTGCTTCACGATCGTGCTTTTACCTGATTCTCCTGCACCTGCAGACAGACAGGTGGACAGACAGACAGACAGACAGACAGACAGACAGACAGGTGGAGAGACAGACAGACAGACGGGCAGACAGACAGGTGGAGAGACAGACAGGTGGACAGACAGACAGACAGACAGACAGACAGACAGACAGGTGGAGAGACAGACAGACAGACAGGCAGACAGACAGGTGGAGAGACAGACAGGTGGAGAGACAGACAGACAGACAGACAGACAGACAGACAGACAGACAGACAGACAGACAGACAGGTTCAGACAGACAGACAGACAGGCAGAGTTAGTTTGGTTCCAGCAGCAGACCACCGCTCTGTCAGGTCTGATGTCCACTCTGGTCTCAGTTCTGTAGAAGTCGGTAGCGGGTCGGACTGACTCATGGTTCTGTCTGCAGGATCCAAGCAGAGCAGCTGCATCTACACTGTGAACAACAGCTGCACTATCAGCTGGAACAGCTGTTCACCTCCCACAGCTGTTTATCAGCTGTTTATCGGTTGTTTATCAGCTGTTTATCAGCTGTTTATCAGCTGTTTATCGGTTGTTTATCAGCTGTTTATCAGCTGTTTATCAGCTGTTTATCGGTTTTTTATCAGCTGTTTATCGGTTGTTTATCAGCTGTTTATCAGCTGTTTATCGGTTGTTTATCAGCTGTTTATCGGTTGTTTATCAGCTGTTTATCAGCTGTTTATCAGCTGTTTATCGGTTGTTTATCGGTTGTTTATCAGCTGTTTATCGGTTGTTTATCAGCTGTTTATCAGCTGTTTATCAGCTGTTTATCGGTTTTTTTATCAGCTGTTTATCGGTTGTTTATCAGCTGTTTATCAGCTGTTTATCGGTTGTTTATCAGCTGTTTATCAGCTGTTTAGCGGTTGTTTATCGGCTGTTTATCAGCTGTTTATCGGTTGTTTATCGGTTGTTTATCAGCTGTTTATCAGCTGTTTATCGGTTGTTTATCAGCTGTTTATCAGCTGTTTAGCGGTTGTTTATCGGCTGTTTATCAGCTGTTTAGCCGTTGTTTATCGGCTGTTTATCAGCTGTTTATCGGTTGTTTATCAGCTGTTTATCAGCTGTTTATCGGTTGTTTATCAGCTGTTTATCGGTTGTTTATCAGCTGTTTATCAGCTGTTTATCAGCTGTTTAGCGGTTGTTTATCGGTTGTTTATCAGCTGTTTATCAGCTGTTTATCGGTTGTTTATCAGCTGTTTATCGGTTGTTTATCAGCTGTTTATCGGTTGTTTATCAGCTGTTTATCAGCTGTTTATCGGTTGTTTATCAGCTGTTTATCAGCTGTTTATCGGTTGTTTATCGGCTGTTTATCCGCTGTTTATCCGCTGTTTATCAGCTGTTTATCAGCTGTTTATCGGCTGTTTATCGGCTGTTTATCGGCTGTTTATCCGCTGTTTATCAGCTGTTTAGCGGTTGTTTATCGGCTGTTTATCAGCTGTTTATCGGTTGTTCATAAGTTGTTTATCATCTGCAGGTAAATATTTGCTTTCAGTTCCACGGTTTCAGAAATGAGAGATCAGCTGATGTGTTAGTTTACGTTGAGGTCTTCTATACGACCCCTACTGAGGTTTAACGTCTGAATGACAGCTGAACAGATTAATGCTGAAAGAAACAAACCAGAGCATCAGTAGAGGACTTCATGATGTCACACAGACAGACAGACAGACAGACAGACAGACAGACAGACAGACAGACGGGCGTCTCACCCAGCAGCAGCAGCCTGTGTGTAGCCTTGTACGCCTGTCTCTCTTTCTGCAGCTGCTTCTCGATCTTCTTGTTTGCTTCTCTTTTTGCTTTTTCATCCAGTCGTTCTTCTTCCGTCTTCCCTCCCAGACAGCCCATCTCAACTGGAACCACACAAACCAGTAAATGACCAGCTGGAACCAGTGAATCCCTAAGTGGAGACAGGGACCGACTACCGCGGTAGGTCTAGACCGGTTTCAGGACGGTTGGCTGGTGTTGGACTAAGTGGGACAGACCAGCAGGAGGTCCAGCTGCACGTTAAACAGCTTCACTCAGACATGACAGAAAGGATTCAGGATGTTTCTCATCAAAGCACCACGACTTCACTTCAGTAGAGAACCAGGACACTTCCTCCCCCACTGCTGAAACCAGTAACCCCAGTATGAAAGCAGCTGGTCCCAGTCCAGTCCCTCAGTACTGACCTGCTGCTGTTGGAGTCACTCGTCGGGTCTCAGCAGGTCCAGATCGGTCCGTCTCTCTGTCCGTCCATCAAAGTCCACAAAGACAGAAACACAGCAGCAAAAACCGGCTCCTCAGCCAATCAGCATCCACGTCTGAGCTCCAGCACAGTCCGGTCCAGTCGGTCCGGTTCAGGGGGACGAGGCGAGGCTCCTGCTGGTGCTGGGATGTTGCTGAGCAGTGAGACACCTGAGCAGCGCCGCCTCCTCTCATTAGTCGTCTGCCGTCTTCAGGGATTCTCTCTGTTGTTTCTCTTGTGTCTCTTTGCTGCCTGACGACCAGCAGCTGATTCACAAACACAAACCAGCTTCCTGCTGGTTCCAGTCTGGACCCTGTCGGACCAGAACCGAGTCTGGACCAGGAGACCTCACTGATCCAGCTGTAACCGGTTCAGATTCCTACATGTTCCTATCGAGGCTCATTTCAACCACAAAGACATCAAATCAAAGGAGGAGACTCATCCAGGTCCAAACACACCATCAGGAGGTCACCCTGTGACATCACTCCAAGGTCACATGACTCTGAGCTCTATCAGTAATCAGATTACTTCTAACAACTGAGTATTTTCTCTGATTAATGATCAGGAGCAAATACATCAGGAGGACTGTATGTAAACTCCAGGTCCACAGTAGAACCTCAGAGAACCAACCAGAGTCCAGCTGTGGTTCCATCAGTCTGCTGGTGACCCTGGTTCTACTGAGAACCTCCTCAGGTCTGGACCTATGGACTGGGTCTATCTATGGACCAGGTCTGGACCTGTGGACTGGGTCTATCTATGGACCAGGTCTGGACCTGTGGACTGGGTCTATCTATGGACCAGGTCTGGACCTGTGGACTGGGTCTATCTATGGACCAGGTCTGGACCTGTGGACTGGGTCTATCTATGGACCAGGTCTGGACCTATGGACTGGGTCTATCTATGGACCAGGTCTGGACCTGAGGACTGGGTCTATCTATGTCTGCATCATGGCTCCACATGGAGAAGAAGAAGGAAAAGGATCCAGGAAGACCAGTGATCCACTAAGAACCAGTGAAGCCCAGTGTCAGCAGGAACCAGGAGGTCTAGAAGGAGCCATAGTAGCACTGATCAGAGCTCCTACAATGACTCCACGGACAGGGAACTACTTTCACTATCTAGCTGTGGACAACAGACGGCAGCTGCTTCACACTTGGACCAGGGCTGATCAATGGAGACCAGAGTTAGTGTGGAGCTCAGACAGTGTGGAGGAGCCTGGAGAACATCAACCTCTATGGACGGAGGACCACAACTAAACCTGGCTGCTGCTCACAACTAAACTTCCAGATGGAGCTAAAGAAGATGAAGAGAAGCCTGATGGATGCTGGAGAACATTGTTTGGTCACATGAAGATCAATGAGTTGGGCTCAGATGGAGTCCAGAACCTGACCAGGACCACCACAGTGGATCATAGTCCTGACAGTGAAGCACGGAGGTGGAGTGTGATGGTAGATAAAGGTGCTGATGACGTTTAGAGATGCTCCATGAAGGTCTGAGGAGGAACCAGAACACTGGCTGACCACATGGAGAGGAGGAAGATTTATCCAGAGAATAACATCACAGCAGAGCTTCTAGACCAGGACTAAGAGGAACCAGGACCTGGACAGTGAGAGTCCAGACCTGGACCCAGCAGAGGAAGGTAGAGCAACACAACCCCTCCAGCAAAGAGCAGCTGAACCCAACAGAGAAGATGTGAGAAGATGTGAGCAGCAATGATGGACTCTGGTTTCCTCCATGCTGAGGAGGACTGAGTCTGTCACCAGGAGTAAAGGGGGACAGATGAAGGACTGGAGGACCAGAGACCCTCATGGAAGATGGACTCCCTGTAGGTCCACTGAGTTCCTGCTGTGGAGCTGAATTTAAATAAAGTAATCTGATTACTGTGGGGGTACCTGAGAGCTGCAGGTGATCAGGTTCAGCTCTCTGCTCACTGTGGATGTTCTGCCTCCACCTGGTGGCCCTTTAAGGTCCCAGCATCCTGCCTGACTACCTGTCGCCATAGTAACCAGCTGGTGTAAGAAAACGACAACAAACCAAAGTCATGAACTTTGCTCTTTTTTTATTTGTGCACCAGAAACTGATCGTTGAACTCAAACATGGAACTAAACTCTGGAACAGAAGGAAGCTTGGTGAACAGCGAGGACCCGGTTTAGACCCTGCTGCTGGTTCTGAAGGGGACCAGTTCCTCCAGTCTAAACACCAAACTGGACCACAGATCTGAAAGCCTTTCCTTATTGGACAGGTTCTTCTGGTCCCCCTCAGTGGCTGGGTGGATGCTCCGCCCCCGACTCCTCACCTGTCAGAGACTTCAACCTGAGGCCACAAGAGTCCAGATCAGCTCCAAACCAGATCCTAAATGTCTCAACACATCAGTCTGAACAGGTCCAAACCAGATCAGACTCACCTGTGCAGGTGTTCATCACAGAAGCTGCAGAGTCGCTGCATCTCAGACTGGAAGAAACTCTGCAGGACAAACAGGGTCTCAATGAGTCCAGAACCATCAGCGTCAGTGTGCTGCTACTGTAGTATTACTGTAGTATTACTGTAGTATTACTGTAGTATTACTGTAGTATTACTACAGTAGCAGCAGGATCAGGGTAGTATAGCTGTAATATTAAAGCTAGTTCACTGTACTGTTACTGTAGTACTACTGCAGTATTACTGTAGTACCAGTACCAGGATCTGTGTGTTGATGGAGCTCAGGTTCATTGAGTTGTCTTCCAGTTGCTTCAGCTGATCAGTGACGCTGCTCTCAAACCTCTGCAGCAGCAACAACCTGCAGACAAACACAGGTTGAGTACTGGACAGGTGTGTGCAGGTAGGTGGTACCTGTGATGATGGACAGGTGTGTGCAGGTGGGAGGTACCTGTGATGATGGACAGGTGTGTGCAGGTGGGAGGTACCTGTGATGATGGACAGGTGTGTGCAGGTGGGAGGTACCTGTACTGATGGACAGGTGTGTGCAGGTGGGAGGTACCTGTACTGATGGACAGGTGTGTGCAGCTGGGAGGTACCTGTGATGATGGACAGGTGTGTGCAGGTAGGTGGTACCTGTACTGATGGACAGGTGTGTGCAGGTAGGTGGTACCTGTGATGATGGACAGGTGTGTGCAGGTGGGAGGTACCTGCACTGATGGACAGGTGTGTGCAGGTAGGTGGTACCTGTACTGATGGACAGGTGTGTGCAGGTAGGTGGTACCTGTGTTGATGGACAGGTGTAGGTGGTACCTGTGTTGATGGACAGGTGTGGGAGGTGCCTGTGTTGATGGACAGGTGTAGGTGGTACCTGTGATGATGGACAGGTGTGTGCAGGTGTAGGAGGTACCTGTGTTGATGGACAGGTGTAGGTGGTACCTGTGTTGATGGACAGGTGTGGGAGGTGTAGGAGGTACCTGTGTTGATGGACAGGTGTAGGTGGTACCTGTGTTGATGGACAGGTGTGGGAGGTGTAGGAGGTACCTGTGTTGATGGACAGGTGTAGGTGGTACCTGTGTTGATGGACAGGTGTGGGAGGTGCCTGTGTTGATGGACAGGTGTAGGTGGTACCTGTGTTGATGGACAGGTGTGTGCAGGTGTAGGAGGTACCTGTGTTGATGGACAGGTGTGGGTGGTACCTGTGTTGATGGACAGGTGTGGGAGGTGCCTGTGTTGATGGACAGGTGTAGGTGGTACCTATGTTGATGGACAGGTGTGGGAGGTGCCTGTGTTGATGGACAGGTGTAGGTGGTACCTGTGTTGATGGACAGGTGTAGGTGGTACCTGTGTTGATGGACAGGTGTAGGTGGTACCTGTGTTGATGGACAGGTGTGGGAGGTGCCTGTGTTGATGGACAGGTGTGGGTGGTACCTGTGTTGATGGACAGGTGTAGGTGGTACCTGTGTTGATGGACAGGTGTGGGAGGTGCCTGTGTTGATGGACAGGTGTGGGTGGTGCCTGTGTTGATGGACAGGTGTGGGTGGTACCTGTGTTGATGGACAGGTGTAGGTGGTACCTGTGTTGATGGACAGGTGTAGGTGGTACCTGTGTTGATGGACAGGTGTAGGAGGTACCTGTGTTGATGGACAGGTGTGGGAGGTACCTGTGTTGATGGACAGGTGTGGACACCTGTGTTGATGGACAGGTGTAGGTGGTACCTATGTGTGGACACAGGTGTGGGAGGTGCCTGTGTTGATGGACAGGTGTGGGTGGTACCTGTGTTGATGGACAGGTGTGGGGTGGTACCTGTGTTGATGGACAGGTGTGGGTGGTACCTGTGTTGATGGACAGGTGTAGGTGGTACCTGTGTTGATGGACAGGTGTAGGTGGTACCTATGTTGATGGACAGGTGTGGGAGGTGCCTGTGTTGATGGACAGGTGTGGGTGGTACCTGTGTTGATGGACAGGTGTGGGTGGTACCTGTGTTGATGGACAGGTGTGGGAGGTGCCTGTGTTGATGGACAGGTGTAGGTGGTACCTATGTTGATGGACAGGTGTGGGTGGTACCTGTGTTGATGGACAGGTGTGGGTGGTACCTGTGTTGATGGACAGGTGTGGGTGGTACCTGTGTTGATGGACAGGTGTAGGTGGTACCTGTGTTGATGGACAGGTGTAGGTGGTACCTGTGTTGATGGACAGGTGTAGGTGGTACCTATGTTGATGGACAGGTGTGGGAGGTGCCTGTGTTGATGGACAGGTGTGGGTGGTACCTGTGTTGATGGACAGGTGTAGGTGGTACCTGTGTTGATGGACAGGTGTGGGAGGTGCCTGTGTTGATGGACAGGTGTAGGTGGTACCTGTGTTGATGGACAGCATTGAGCAGCGATGAAACGGTTTGTTGACACTCTTTTAAAGAACGAAGAACTTCAGCCTCTACTTTGTGCCAGCCGCCCTGCAAACATTGTATTTTAGTACTTTCACTTTATTGATCCGTGAAGTCACTGATCAGCCAATCAATAGACCTTTAACCACGGCAGGTTACTGACCGTGAAGTGTTGCTCCAGCTCTGCTTTGAAGGTTTTGAAGGCAGCCATGATGTCAGACGTCAGATTAGATTTTAGTGCCGCCCCTGACTCAGGCTCCGCCCCCTGGTAGAATAGCCCCTCCACAGTTAGCCCCGCCCCTTCAGGTAAGCGCTCTGTGAACAGGTGAGCAGCAGCACGTTCATATAAAAAATCACATTCAAAATAAAACGTCAAAACTAAAGAACTTACCGTTGAGTGCTGAGTTAGACCCCTCCCACTCCTGCTGAGGCTCCGCCCTCTTCCTGCGGACAGTCGTGCCCTCAGTCTGGTCTGACAGGTAACCTGACCACAGACAGGTTAACACTTTAAATGTCAGTTTTATTTTCATTCTGGCTTGACTTTGAGTTTTCACAGAGCAGCATGTCTGACATCGATAACAACACGTCTGTCTGGACTCCAGCTCAGATCAAAATGACACTTCTCAGTTTTCTAAGTCTTAATTCTGAGGAAAGTACCTCTGCACAGTTTTCTAAAGTCCCACATCAACACACTTTCTTTAGTCCGTGCAGAACGTCTGTTCTAAGCAATGAGGAGTCACTGTTGCTTTCCAAACCGTCAGTGCATGTTTCTGCCTTCCGTAGCAGTGAGGAAGTTCTAAATACCAACAGTTTTCATGCTGAGGCTGAATCAAAGAGGAGACCTGAGTCTGGAGCTTCTCTCTTCCTGGAGGCCTGCCGAGAAAACAACGAGGACGCGTTAGAAACCAGCCGACAGCAGATGAGTTCACTGAGGAGCAAAACACTGACATGAACCTTGTCTGAAGGAGAGCGGCTTCCTCCGAACTCCTCAGCCTGCTCTGGTGAGAGCTGTAGCCCCGCCCCCCCAGGAACACCTGACACAGGGGGCATCCAGTCACACAGGTGGGCATCTGGGGCGTCGACATCATCAGACAGATCAGCGTTTACCTGAAAACCAGCTGAATACAGACAGACAGGTGTGAGGGGGCGGAGCTGTTTACAGCCTGTTGTTTACAGCCTGTTGTTTACAGCCTGTTGTCTACAGTCTGTTGTCTACAGTCTGTTGTTTCCAGCCTGTTGTCTACAGCCTGTTGTTTACAGCCTGTTGTTTACAGCCTGTTGTTTCCAGCCTGCTGTTTACAGCCTGTTGTTTACAGCCTGTTGTTTACAGCCTGTTGTTTACAGTCTGTTGTCTACAGTCTGTTGTTTACAGCCTGTTGTCTACAGCCTGTTGTTTACAGCCTGTTGTCTACAGCCTGTTGTTTACAGCCTGTTGTTTCCAGCCTGCTGTTTACAGCCTGTTGTTTACAGCCTGTTGTTTACAGTCTGTTGTTTACAGTCTGTTGTTTACAGTCTGTTGTTTACAGTCTGTTGTTTACAGTCTGTTGTCTACAGCCTGTTGTTTACAGCCTGTTGTTTACAGTCTGTTGTTTCCAGCCTGCTGTTTACAGCCTGTTGTTTACAGCCTGTTGTTTACAGCCTGTTGTTTACAGCCTGTTGTTTACAGCCTGTTGTTTCCAGCCTGCTGTTTACAGCCTGTTGTTTACAGCCTGTTGTTTACAGTCTGTTGTTTACAGTCTGTTGTTTCCAGTCTGTTGTCTACAGCCTGTTGTTTACAGCCTGTTGTTTACAGTCTGTTGTTTCCAGCCTGTTGCTTACAGTCTTTTGTTTACAGTCTGTTGTTTACAGCCTGTTGTTTACAGCCTGTTGTTTACAGTCTGTTGTCTACAGCCTGTTGTTTACAGTCTGGCAACTGTTTGTTTACAGCCTGTTGTTTACAGTCTGTTTAAAGTCTGGTGTTTACAGCCCATTGTTTACAATTTGCTGTTTACGGCGTGTTGTTTACAATCTGTTGTTTACAGCCTATTGTTTACAATCTGTTGTTTACAGCCTGTTGACAGTTTGTTGATGGCGTGTTGTTTACAACCTGTTGTTTACGGCGTGTTGTTTACAGCCTGTTGACAGTTTGTTTATGGCGTGTTGTTTACAACCTGTTGTTTACAGCCTGTTGACAGTTTGTTGATGGCGTGTTGTTTACAACCTGTTGTTTACGGCGTGTTGTTTACAGCCTGTTGACAGTTTGTTTACGGCGTGTTGTTTACAACCTGTTGTTTACGGCGTGTTGTTTACAGCCTGTTGTTTACGGCGTGTTGTTTACAGCCTGTTGACAGTTTGTTTACGGCGTGTTGTTTACAGCCTGTTGTTTACGGCGTGTTGTTTACAGCCTGTTGTTTACAGCCTGTTGACAGTTTGTTTACGGCGTGTTGTTTACAGCCTGTTGTTTACGGCGTGTTGTTTACAGCCTGTTGACAGTTTGTTTATGGCGTGTTGTTTACAACCTGTTGTTTACGGCGTGTTGTTTACAGCCTGTTGTTTACAGCCTGTTGTTTACGGCGTGTTGTTTACAGCCTGTTGACAGTTTGTTTACGGCGTGTTGTTTACAACCTGTTGTTTACGGCGTGTTGTTTACAGCCTGTTGTTTACAGCCTGTTGACAGTTTGTTTACGGCGTGTTGTTTACAGCCTGTTGTTTACGGCGTGTTGTTTACAGCCTGTTGACAGTTTGTTTACAGCCTGTTGTTTACGGCGTGTTGTTTACAGCCTGTTGTTTACGGCGTGTTGTTTACAGCCTGTTGTTTACAGCCTGTTGTTTACGGCGTGTTGTTTACAGCCTGTTGACAGTTTGTTTACGGCGTGTTGTTTACAGCCTGTTGTTTACAGCCTGTTGTTTACAGCCTGTTGTTTACAGCCTGTTGTTTACAGCCTGTTGACAGTTTGTTTACGGCGTGTTGTTTACAGCCTGTTGTTTACAGCCTGTTGTTTACAGCCTGTTGTTTACGGCGTGTTGTTTACAGCCTGTTGTTTACAGCCTGTTGTTTACAGCCTGTTGTTTACGGCCTGTTGTTTACGGCCTGTTGTTTACAGCCTGTTGACAGTTTGTTTACGGCGTGTTGTTTACAGCCTGTTGTTTACTGCCTGTTGTTTACAGCCTGTTGTTTACAGGCGTTGTTGTTTTACAGCCTGTTGACAGTTTGTTTACGGCGTGTTGTTTACAGCCTGTTGTTTACGGCGTGTTGTTTACAGCCTGTTGTTTACAGCCTGTTGACAGTTTGTTTACGGCGTGTTGTTTACAGCCTGTTGTTTACGGCGTGTTGTTTACAGCCTGTTGACAGTTTGTTTATGGCGTGTTGTTTACAACCTGTTGTTTACGGCGTGTTGTTTACAGCCTGTTGTTTACAGCCTGTTGTTTACGGCGTGTTGTTTACAGCCTGTTGACAGTTTGTTTACGGCGTGTTGTTTACAACCTGTTGTTTACGGCGTGTTGTTTACAGCCTGTTGTTTACAGCCTGTTGACAGTTTGTTTACGGCGTGTTGTTTACAGCCTGTTGTTTACGGCGTGTTGTTTACAGCCTGTTGACAGTTTGTTTACAGCCTGTTGTTTACGGCGTGTTGTTTACAGCCTGTTGTTTACGGCGTGTTGTTTACAGCCTGTTGTTTACAGCCTGTTGTTTACAGCCTGTTGTTTACAGCCTGTTGACAGTTTGTTTACGGCGTGTTGTTTACAGCCTGTTGTTTACGGCGTGTTGTTTACAGCCTGTTGACAGTTTGTTTATGGCGTGTTGTTTACAACCTGTTGTTTACGGCGTGTTGTACAGCCTGTTGTTTACAGCCTGTTGTTCTGAGCGTGTTGTTACAGCCTGTTGACAGTTTGTTTACGAGTGTTGTTTACAACCTGTTGTTTACGCGTTGTTTCAGCCTGTTGTTTACAGCCTGTTGACAGTTTGTTTTACGACGTGTTGTTTCAGAAAGCCTGTTGTTTACGGCGTGTTGTTACAACCTGTTGTTGACAGTTTGTTTTTATGGCGTGTTGTTTACAACCTGTTGTTTACGGCGTGTTGTTTACAGCCTGTTGTTTAGCCTGTTGTTTACGGCGTGTTGTTTACAGCCTGTTGACAGTTTGTTTACGGCGTGTTGTTTACAACCTGTTGTTTACGGCGTGTTGTTTACAGCCTGTTGTTTACAGCCTGTTGACAGTTTGTTTACGGCGTGTTGTTTACAGCCTGTTGTTTACGGCGTGTTGTTTACAGCCTGTTGACAGTTTGTTTATGGCGTGTTGTTTACAACCTGTTGTTTACGGCGTGTTGTTTACAGCCTGTTGTTTACAGCCTGTTGTTTACGGCGTGTTGTTTACAGCCTGTTGACAGTTTGTTTACGGCGTGTTGTTTACAACCTGTTGTTTACGGCGTGTTGTTTACAGCCTGTTGTTTACAGCCTGTTGACAGTTTGTTTACGGCGTGTTGTTTACAGCCTGTTGTTTACGGCGTGTTGTTTACAGCCTGTTGACAGTTTGTTTACAGCCTGTTGTTTACGGCGTGTTGTTTACAGCCTGTTGTTTACGGCGTGTTGTTTACAGCCTGTTGTTTACAGCCTGTTGTTTACAGCCTGTTGTTTACAGCCTGTTGACAGTTTGTTTACGGCGTGTTGTTTACAGCCTGTTGTTTACAGCCTGTTGTTTACAGCCTGTTGTTTACAGCCTGTTGTTTACAGCCTGTTGACAGTTTGTTTACGGCGTGTTGTTTACAGCCTGTTGTTTACAGCCTGTTGTTTACAGCCTGTTGTTTACGGCGTGTTGTTTACAGCCTGTTGTTTACAGCCTGTTGTTTACAGCCTGTTGTTTACGGCCTGTTGTTTACGGCCTGTTGTTTACAGCCTGTTGACAGTTTGTTTACGGCGTGTTGTTTACAGCCTGTTGTTTACTGCCTGTTGTTTACAGCCTGTTGACAGTTTGTTTACAGCCTGTTGTTTACAGCCTGTTGTTTACTGGGGTGAGCGTGTAAACAGCTGACTCACGGTGGACTCTGGGCGTGGAGTGTCTGATCTGATCAAACAGGATCTCGGCTCTGCTTCTGGTTTCAGGCTGCAGGACAGAAACGTGACGTCAGACTTCATAAACAACTGCTTTGTTTGTTTGTTTGTTTGTGTCAGTGTTGTTACCGTGGATACGGAGGGGTCTTCTTCGCTGCTCGGAGACGACAGCGGTAAAACTGCGGACGGACAGACAGAAAACCTATGAGGGTTTCTATGATCCATCATCTGGACCGGTCCCAAGTCCAGTCCTCTAAAGGCCGACTCTGGTCTGAGCTGGAACCAAAACGCTGAGTCGAGGTTTCAGGACTCAGAATGATGCGATAGTTTCTGAACATGACGGATCTACGTTTGGTTACTGATATGAAGACGCAAGGAAACAGAACAACAACCTGACGGAGTGTTTGTACGTGGACATCATCTGATCAATAATCAAAGAACAGAGAAATGAAAGGATGATCACTGACGAGGTAACAAACACTGTTGATGATGTAACAAACACTGTTGATGATGTAACAAACACTGTTGATGATGTCATCTCTGACTCACTCCTCAGCTGACTCTTGCTCGGTGGTTTCTTGCGGCTGTAGGATCGACCACTGTGCTGGTCTGCAGGGGGGGAGGCCTGGACTGAACCACCTGCATCTGGAGGACGCTGCACTTTCTGTAAACACAGTGACATCATCAGCGTGACATCATTGATTTGAACCAAGTGTGATTTGTTGCCGTCTTTGCTTTGTCTGCAGATGCTTCAGAGGTCACAGGTCAACTCGACGTTTAGGACGCCTGAATCTGATTTGAACACATGTGGGAACACCTGTCTGCTGAGGAAGACCATGTGACTGGACTGAGAGCTCCAGGGCAGCAAGCAAATGCAACTTCTGAGAAGATCAAGATCAACTCAGGTATTCTGACGTCATCATCATAGAAGACGAATGACATCAGAGTCAAACACCTCAAACATGAAGACAGACAGACAGACAGACAGACAGACAGACAGACAGACAGACAGACAGACAGACAGGTACCATGAAGACCCTCCCAGCTGCCTCCTGCAGCTCTCTGTGATGTTCACAGTTGAAGATCAGCTGCACCGTCTGTCCTCTGCTGTTGTGGTGCATGATGGGATTGTTCAGCTGGATGCTGAGGACCGTCTCTGCCCCGGTGCATCATGGGAAAACAGAAAGACAAAAACCTGAGAGGAGAATCCAACCTACTGGATCCATGAATGAACGCAGCATCAGAACCAGAGAACAGAGGAGACAGTAGCCGGAGATACATCCAGCATGGAGGAACATCTAGTAGCTGGAGATACATCCAGCATGGAGGAACATCTAGTAGCTGGAGATACATCCAGCATGGAGGAACATCTAGTAGCTGGAGATACATCCAGCATGGAGGAACATCTAGTAGCTGGAGATACATCCAGCATGGAGGAACATCTAGTAGCTGGAGATACATCCAGCATGAAGGAACATCTAGTAGCTGGAGATACATCCAGCATGGAGGAACATCTAGTAGCTGGAGATACATCCAGCATGGAGGAACATCTAGTAGCTGGAGATACATCCAGCATGGAGGACCATCTAGTAGCTG
>JAMOIN010001242.1:0-16934 GCA_024666655.1 Dascyllus trimaculatus
TGTGGTTGATTTGTGTCTCTTTGTGGTTGTTTTGTGTCTCTTTGTTGTTGTTTTGTGTCTCTTTGTGGTTGTTTTCCGTCTCTTTGTGGTTGATTTGTGTCTCTTTGTGGTTGTTTTCTGTCTCTTTGTGGTTGTTTTCTGTCTCTTTGTTGTTGTTTTGTGTCTCTTTGTGGTTGTTTTCTGTCTCTTTGTGGTTGTTTTGTGTCTCTTTGTGGTTGATTTGTGTCTCTTTGTGGTTGTTTTCTGTCTCTTTGTGGTTGTTTTCTGTCTCTTTGTGGTTGTGTTGTGCTTCTTTGCGGTCATGCTGTGTGGTTATAGTTCTTAAAACTTCAGTTGCAGTGTCATAGCATGTTTGAAAAGCATGCTGCCTTCCACTCGCCATAGCTCCTGACTTAACCACAGATATCTGAAACCAGCACATCTGGACCTGCATTCTGACCAGGCAGAACTCCAGTCTGAGAGTCTACATCATCATTCTGACTCGTCTAAACTTCATTCAGGAACCTAAGAGAGACATGCAGGTCTGCTGAACTGAGGAGAAAAGATGTCAGAGCAGAGCTGTAAACACGTGAAGCTGGCATTAAAAGGAGTCAGAGTGCAGCTGCAGACGTCCACAGTGACAGCGTCTGTTATCGGAGCATCAGCAGGCTGAGCTGAGCTGCAGATTCTCACCATCGACGGCAGGAACAGCGTGTAGAGCGGCAGGCCGAAGCGTTTGACGACGCTCATCAGATCGGACCGTCCGTCTTCTCCTGCTGGGGCTGGACTGAAACTCACCACCTGGCAGCTCTGAAAGGGCAGAACACAGCGTGAGAAAGACGTCCAGCAGCCTAAAGCAGGAGAATGAAGCTGCTGCCGGCGTCAGGCTGAGCAGGCGGCGTTCAGTTGGACTGTAGGAACGGCTCTGCAGCGACCTACAGCTTAACCAGAGGACAATTTAAATGCCAAAAAATAATAAGAATAAAACGTCTGGGAAACGTCAGAATAACATCAATTAAACACCACAAATGTTACAATATGAATAATTAATAAAACATCACAAAGTAAAAGAAGTACCTGGAAACTAACAGTATTAATAATGAAATAAATGTAATATTTAGGTAAGATCAAAAATACTAACGACCAATAACTTTTGACGACGTGTTTCTAACAGATCAGAAAAATATTGAGTAAATATCTGAAAACAGCTGTCCCAAAACACACCAATACAATTTACAAATATTAATTAAATGTCAGATTAGAAACAGAAAACACAAAATTATGTGTTAGAAGTTTTTTAATACCCTAAAGGTGCCTGATAAATATTCACAAGAATGTCAGAAAAACATTTAATAATCATCTGAACGATGTTGGTAAAATAAAAGTCAGGACCAAAACATCGACGTAGAAATAAAATGCTTGTGGCTGCTCCTGATGTCTTCCTGTTTACCAGATGATCTTAAGACGCTGATGTCTGGTTGTGTTTCACCACCTCATGTTTTTATCAGATATGTATTTACTCAGTCTTGTCATCTGCCAGATGAACCATGCTTCACATGAGGAACACTGGAGAGTTGAAAACATGAAGGGTTCTTTAAGTTTTTCATTAGTGCTGTCAAAAATATCGAGTTAACGCCAATCAGTTTTAACAACGTCCATTTTTATCACCAGGTCTCTGCTGGACCTGGTGAACTTAGTACCGCCCCAGACGAGGGATCTCTGTGTTCATTTACTCATCCGTTCACTGATGGCGGTGTGTTGCGGGAGGTTCAGCTTCAAATGTGAACGACTGCTCAAAGTGAGAATGTCAGTGTGAAATATAACCACATATGGCTGTTTTCAATACAGAACATTTGCACAAAGCAAGCTTTACCATGTTGATAAGAGCATTAACATGATAATTCAAGGGACATTTAGAACAGATAAAATGTGCCATTTATTTGCGAGTTGACTCTGACAGACATACGATTAATCGTGATTAAATATTTCAATCGATTGACAGCACTAGTTTTTACGGGTTCTTGCTGATACATGGTCAGTTGTAAAGAGAACGGGCTGCCAGACTGTCCCAGGGACAAACCACCGACACCTACCTGCAGGAAGCTGAAGGTGCTGGAGATGCTGAATTCAATCTGCTCTCCGTTCACCGTCGGAGGATAGTTGACGTGGAACTTCACCAAGTCCTTCGCCTGGTCGACGGTGCTGAGCTCCAGAAAGGCCTGCAGGTTTACAGCAAAGGTCAGCATCAGCAACAGAACGAGACCGCTGGTCTTTAAATGGTCCAGCAGCACGTTAATGAGCAACGCTGGATGACCTCTGAGGAGGTCTGGTCATTGATAGTTACTGTGAATGAGGAACCAGAGGAGGTCTGGTCATTGATAGAGGTACTGGAGATGAGGAACCAGATGGTTCTGAGGAGGTCTGGTCATTGATAGTTACTGTGAATGAGGAACCAGAGGAGGTCTGGTCATTGATAGAGGTACTGGAGATGAGGAACCAGATGGTTCTGAGGAGGTTCTGAGGGATCTGTTCAGGTCTGGGGGATCTTCCATGTGATGTGTTCAGTGTGTGATGAAGGTGGAGGACTCACTAAAGACGGGAACATGAGGATCTTCAGGACCTTTCCAAACGGTTCGGTCAGCTTCCTCAGGTACGTCTCATCCACAGACTGAGCCGGGAACTTCACACAGACCACCTTCCCTTTATCTGAAGACTGAACCAAGACAAACACGATCAGCTGATGCAGCAGCAGCGAAACCCAAAGTCCGACTGAGTCCAGTGTTTACCTTCTGCTGCTTCTGGCTGGAGGCCGGCGCTGCTGCTGAACACAAGAGACAGTCAGAAACAACAAGTTCAACCCATCAGCTGCTGACAAAGATCAGAGAGGTGAGTTACTCTGGCTCTGATTGGACGCCGGCCGCGGCGGGGCGCGTTTCTCCTCCCTCCTCTTCTCTGATTGGTCCTCTTCCCTGAAACAGCAAAAGGTTTTACTGAGAGGTGGTCTCTGAAACCCAGAGCAGCACACGTGGACTTGGTGCTGGTCTTATTTACACCGCTACACGAGACGCATTCATTAAAACTGTCTGGACATTTAAAAGTCAGATTTCAAACATGAGCCGACATCTTTTGCATATTTTATTGGCATTCCTTAAAACCTCTTGAACAGTGAATGGCTGTTTTATTTTATTTCTAACATTTTATTAATTATTTCATTTGTTTTAAAACATTTTATTAAATATTTTATTTCTAACATTTTATTAATTATTTAACTAATTATTTTATTTTTTGATGTCTATTGGACATTTTCAAACTATTTTCAGACATTTTCTGACGTCTAAATATTATTTTTTTGCATTTAAAAATGTTTTGGACACAATATTTTGGAGCATTAAAAATATTTCAGAATTTTTCTGACAGTTTGTGAGACTAATATTTCATCTTTTGGTCATTCTGAAGCTTCTCTCATTTCCTTTTGTTGTTATTTCAGACCTTTTTAGACAATTTTCAAATTGCTTCAGACATCACTTTCTAAAATGGAACTATTAGTTTTTATAAATTTTAATATTTTTAATATTGTATTTGGGATCATTTACAATTTTCTCTGATATTTTATTATTTCTTTCAGATATTCTATAAATTATTTATGTTAGTATAGTTTTTATTATTATTTCTGGAATTTACTGAACACTATTCTGACATTTTCCAGACATTTACAATTTTCAAACATCTGTCAAACATTTACATATAATATTTTTCTGACAATTATAAAAATGCTTGTATTATTTTCAGACTTTAAAAAAAACAATAATACATATTTTATGATTATTTTTCCTGCTGTTTTATAATTTAGCATTTCTGGAGTGTTATCCATCTTCTGACATGTTCTTATCTTTAATTCAGATCTTTCTCATCATTTCTGTCCATGTTTTCTATTTGGGTTCGTTCTACGGTCCTGTCCCGCTCGGCTCACGTTCAGGTTGTTATTGGACTTCGTTATTCTCTGGTCATTTGCTCCAGCAGCAGTCGGACACAGACCTGACGAGAGTCTTTGATTTGGACTATTAACAGGGTTGGTGAGCTCAGAAAAGGGTTAGACGGTCAGTTTAGTGTTCCACTGACCTGGTGACTGTTTCCATGCGACAGTCCCACTTAGGAAACCTGGAGAAGAGACAGGACAAAGTTATCAGAACAGAACTGAAGCCATGAATCCTCTGAACCGCTAGCAGCTGTGGACACTTGGAGACACGTTGACTCCAGGTTTTTCTGCTCTTGTAAAATAAATAAATAAATGAGACTTCTTCTGATTGTTGTCGTTCTAACAGAAGACATTTCTGAGTTCTCTCTCCTTCTAGCCGTGGTCATGTAGTTTACACTGCAGTGAAAAACGAGTCCACAGCGAGTGAAAACAGCTAAAGGCTAGGGCTAGGCCTGCTGTATAACTGAAGAGAGGTGAACTTACTGCTGCAGCAGGTTGAGCTGTCCATCTGCATGCAGGGTGCCATTGATGTGCTGAATCCAAACCTGAAGCACAAAACAACAAGACATGAGCCTGCTGCTGTCGCTCTGCTTGCATGTAGCCGACGGCTGCAGCTCCCATCATCCTTTGCTGCAGCTCACACAGACCCCGCCCTCCCCAGAGAGTCGAACAGGACAGGTGAACTTACCCTTTCTGACAGCACAGTGATATGACACAGAGAGCACGAGTACGGGTACACCGGCGGAGTCGTCCCGTGGAAATCCAAGGCTTGTTTCTCAAAGGGCATCGAGACTGAGGGTCGGATGCTTCTGCTGGAAGAAGATCCGGACTCGCGGCGCCCCTCTTGGGGTTTCAGTTTAGGAGGAGGAGCTGCTCTGGAATCAGCTGGTCGGGCCTCAGAGTAGCGAGAAGGACGAGCTCGGTTTCCCTGCTCTGCCGGGCTGAAAGAGGGTCGGTCCTGAGAGGGGACTGGACCAGTCTTACCATAGTCAGAGGGTCCAGGTCTGTGTTGGTAGTCTACCGTAAAGCCCGAGGAGGATGATGATGATGAAGATGATGGAGCGTCTGCCCTGCGGGTCCTGGAAGTCCCCCAGTGGCCCTGCTTAGATGGAAGTGCGCTGGAAGGTATGAGGTCCAGCGGGTACTGGACCGGCTGTGTGCGGAGCTGGTCCCAGTCTGTGCTGGCGGCAGGTCGGTGGGCGGAGCCAGCAGGATAAGAGGAGGAGGAGGAGGATGAGGGAGCGCTGGGAGGGAAAGGTTTGATGGTGCCTCTCTTGCCTTTGATCTGCTTGAGGATGTGCGGCAGTGACTCGACGGTCAGGACGTCCTCCGGCAGCTCGGCCAGCAGAGCGAGATCATCGGGTTCCAGACCGCAGCTGCTCAGGATGCTCAGAACGCCGTCCTGCGACGCCGGCGGCTGCAGCGTGGGCCTGGAGGAGGAGGAGGAGGAGGAGGAGGAAGACGACGGGTAGGAGAAGGACTCCTGAGGCCTGTAAAAGTCATCGGGGGGGTGGCGGCGATCTGCAGAGCTGTAAGGTCCAGGATCAGGCCGGAGGTCGGTGTCAGACGGCGGCAGTCTGTACGGGTAGTTGTGAGACATGGCGGGAGGCTGTGGAGAAATGCTGGCGGCGCTTCCTGCAGACAGAAGGTGTCAGGGAAGACAGGAGGTGAAACATGTGACGCAACGCTGGAGGACGAGTCGTCCTGAAACCATGAACAGTCTGAGCACAGCAACGAGATGCGTTCAGGACCGAAACTGACGAAGGGAGAAACAGCAGAACTAGGGGTCCAATGAAACGGGTCTTCAGGGCCGATAGATTACTGCTATCAACAAAGACTGATAACTGAACCAACAGACTTTAAAGGCTCCACATTAACAGCATCTGACAGCAGAACACCTGTTTTTATAACCAGACTTCTTCATGAGTAAGGACTAACCTGAATATGTATAACAGAAATACAACACTCTCCTGTTCACTATCAGATCAGCTGATTGAGATCAATAACAGTTTGTCTCCTAAAGGTCTGCATGCTGATTCTCTATCTCTCTAAATCAGGGGTAGCCAACCCTGGTCCTGGAGGGCCCCCATCCAGCATGTTTTAGATCAGGGGTCTCAAACTCCGGTCCTCGAGGACCGCAATCCATCATGTTTTAGATGTTCTCTCTTCTAACACACCTGATTCAAATGATCAGCTCATCATGAAGCTCTGCAGAAGCCTGATAACGATCCTGATCATTTGAATCAGGTGTGTTGGAAGAGAGAACATCTAAAACATGCTGGATAGTGGCCCTCGAGGACCAGGGTTGGCTACCCCTGCTCTAAACCTTTTAAGTCCCACCTGGGTCCAGATCATAAAGCAGTATTAATCTCTGTTCTCCAGACTGTTTCAGGTTGGTCTGTGGCTGCGTCCTTACCAATCACTAGCTGTTAGCGTAGCCTTAGCCACTGTGAAAGCAGCTACTGTCCTGAATTGTGGAGAAGGTTTGGCTTCTTGTTCACAGTTTTAACTTCCCAACAATGCCATTGATGTTTTTATGCTATGCTCACAGAAAACAGCCCATCCAGATAAACTCACCTGGTTTCAGGTGAATCGGACATGAGAACTGCTCCCATTCAAACTGACCAATGGCGTCTCAGCTGTCTGAGCCACAGCTGATGGAGACCAGAAGCTTCTCTGTGCACAGAGACTGTGTGGCGTTCAGGGAACGTCTGGAAACTGCAGCATCTACTGATGACTGAGGCGTTTAGGTGTCTGCAGATCAGCAGATGTTCAGCCAGCGAGGCGCTCTGGGTTTTATTTCTACTGGCTCGTATTTATCCTTTAGGAGATGCTCTGATTTCAGCTGAACATCATGTTCAGTCTGATGTTGATGCAGATTTGTACATTAGCAGGAAGGAAGCACAACATGAAGGTAAAAGAAGCATTCGGTGTGTCTGAAGGTGAAACAACTCTGTCTAATAATGATCACGGTGCTGTGTGGAGATAATTCAGATGCAGAGAGGATGACGTCCAGACATAGTTAGAACATTTACGTCAGCAGCACAAAGATCTGAAAGACTTCCAAAGAAGAAGAAAACTCTTTGCCAAAGTTGCACCACGTGATGAAGACTCCAAACTGGTTCTCATTTTTATTATTTCTCTGCAGATGCACGGCCGAAGAAAACCACTGGATAAAGATTCACGTCTTCCACATGGAGTAACTCAACTCACCTGCTGAACGTTCCTGAATTTGAACAACATGTAGCATAGAAAAGGCAAATATAACTCTGTCAGTTATCCCAGGAGTCCATTACACACACCGACGAAAGAAGCAACAACCTGCTGAAACAAGAGCAGTGAGGGATGTGCTGTTGGTCCCGGTGGATTTGAACCTCTACATTTAACTTTAAACGGTGAAAACCTGCAGAAGGATTCAAAAAACCACGTTAACTGACACAGCTAACACCCAGCTAACAGTGAACTGGCGGCTAACAATTCGTTCGCCCAGTGAAAGCCTAGCTCACTCAGCTAACGGCTAGCTCACTCAGCTAACGGCTAGCTCACCCAGCTAACGGCTAGCTCACCCAGCTAACGGCTAGCTCACCCAGCTAACGGCTAGCTCACTCAGCTAACGGCTAGCTCACCCAAACAGAAAGACAGACAAACCACTGAGCAGCGGACTCACCTCAAAATAATGCGGCCAGACGAAGAAAGCAGTTTTATAAAAAACTCAAACTGACAAGCTGAACTAAGAATTATTTGTTATTAACGCAGAAAGTCGCAGGACACAGACACGCAGCTAGCTGTCCGGCTCCTTCCTGTTTATCAGCGGTCAGACCGTGAGCGCCTCCTGCTGCTGTGGAGGGGAACGGCGAGAAAAACAATTAGTGAAAATCAACTGAAAAAGAAATAATTTAGACTAAATAAGTAATTAAATATTTTAAAGTAATACTAAAAATAGAACATATTATTACAAATATAATAAAATATAATATAATAAAATGCATTTCAATTAAAAATACTGTATTTTATACACACTCACACACACACATATATCACAATAAAATGAAAATAAAGTTGAAAAAGTATGAAGTAATTCCAGTGACAATAATACTAATAATAATAAATCTAATTAAAACTATAAAGTAAAAAATATAATACAAGAATTTCAGAAACTCCATGAAATAAAATAGAATGAATTTAAACTGAAAAACACTGCTAGACATGAAATAATTTTATATTAGTCATTTATTTAATAATGAGCCTATAATAAGAACTAAAATGAAGTGGAATGTAAAAAATTAGACTGTAACGGTAAAAGTATTTACAACCAGAGGATCCAGTCTGGAAACCTGACATCAGAAATAAATGAACCTTTTAAAAGAATCCCAGTCGGTAAATCTGAACAGAAACCACAGTGTGTCTCTGACTTTACTACTCAGAGGGAGAACAGTCCTAAAGGCCAAACAGAGAACGTGAACTCAGAGCTGTCTGAAACCTTCTAACCATGAGGTGGCGCTCTACGACTGGTTTTAAACTGTGGCCATGGACGACGTTTAGCTTCACTGAACAGGAGATCCAGAAAAGACACACTGAGGAATAAATCCTGGAATAAAGAACGTTAACATCAGAGAGTCTCAGATCCTCTTTAGTTCTGTCAGATCAGACGAATGAGTCGTCTCTGTTCCTAAAACATGCAAACACCAGTTCTTCTGTGATATTCAACCACCAGGAAAGAAGACAAATGAAAATATAAAACCATCTCTTACATATAAAAATAAACAACATTCCTAAACAGATTAAAACAAAAATATATTACAGCACAAGTAGTTTATGTACATAAAATAATAATAATAAATAATGCCAAATAATAATATATAATTATATATATTTATATAATAATAGGGTTAGGGTTAGGTAAAATAATCACATCATTAAAATAAAATTATCATCTTAAATATTAAATCTAATGCTTCACGAATGACATTTAAAACTGAATTATTAAAATGAAAATAATGCAACAAATGTGATTTCCTTTTCTTGTCTCTTCCATTAAACACTGGAGAGCATAAAAATAAATAAATAATCTTCAAGAACACATTAAATATTGCAAGTAGTGCTTCACAATTTAAATAAATCAATATATGAAAACATAAAGTATACAGTAAAAAATACAATCGAGATAAAAATGAAATGAATGAGACGTTAATTACTGCATGTAAAACTGAACAAACTCAATGACAGAAACAGAAAATCAGTGAAGTGATGATCCTGTCTGGTCCGTCATGGAGCGTTAGACCAGATAAATCACAGGGAGCTGAACCCAGCGAACGTCAGCACGACTTAAAATACACGATTTAACATCTACCATAAAAAATAAATCAGAGCGTCAACAATAAACTCATAAACAAACCAACACATGAGCTGATCAGTGAGAAACTGAACCAGTCAGTTTAAAATAAAACAGCAGCTCCATGAAAACCACCGCCGCTAACATGAAACACCAGAGAGAGCATGAAATAAATTAAAAATACACTCAGTAATAATATAGAATTAATAAAAACACCAGTGAACAAAAACATTTAAAATAATACATAATAAAGAACAACACATAATAAAAAATAACACATAATAAAAAAATAATACACAATAAAAAAATAATACACAATAAAAATAACACATCACACAAAAGTAAATGAACAAAAATGAATCACAGCTTAAAAACACCACGAAAACCACACAGAACAAAGTAAATGGAACGATAGATAGAATGTAAAGAATTAAATATAAAATAGAATAAAATAAAATAAATGATCTTTTGTCATATCGTCAATGAAACACAGATAAATTCATGTCAGCAGATTATTTTAAATATGGTTTTTATTCTCATCACAAAAGGACCCTAAGAACAAGACTGAAGTAGAATAAAGGCAGAGAACAGTCAGGTCTGCTGGATGCAACAGAACCAAATACAAAACCAGCTTTTATGGCTGAACTATTTCTGACCGAAGGATCGAGTCTGGAGCTGAGAGAAGAAACGACGACCGCAGGATTTAAACCAGGAGAGTAAAGGATGAGGGGAAGCAGGACGAATGAAGAGGAAAGCATCTAAATAATGTGACGTGACTTTCTGTTGGTGAAACCTGTCGCTGAACGCTCCACAGCGTCTCAGAGCCTCTTTGTTTCATCATCTGTGGCTCAGAACTCTTCCTCTGGGTCTCGTCGTCTTCATCTGTCCAGACAAACCCGACACTCCGTCATACAGTCACATTAAAACTCTCATTAACGCTCCACATCTCAGCCAGTGAAGCTCAGTACAAAGGTCTGACGTTTAAAGGACTTTCTATTATCTCCATGCAGCTCTTCAGGTCTGCTGAGGTCCAACACGTCGTCAGGTCTTCATCTCTGGTCAGCAGGTGGCGCCACAGACCGCATGTTGAGCTCCGAGTCGGCCTGTTGGAGATCAGAGCGGGTAAATCAGCGTCTGCATCGACGACCAGCGTCGGCGTGTTCATCGGCCTCAGCGAGGAGTCTGACGGTTTAATGGCAATAACCAGTTTTACACTCAGTCACAGAGGTTGAAGGAAACCAACCAGCTGATTTCAGCCCCCGGCAGCCTCACCTGGACTAAAACTAATCAGCCACTGTGTTTTTAAAAATAATCAATCAGGTCACTGAGCTTTTCAAACTAACACCGTCCGACATGTGAAGGTCACGCAGCGACGCCACACACCTGCACAGGTAAACACACTGTTAGGTACAACGCTGCAGGTGACCTGAGGAAATCATCGAACTACAGACGTCTGTGGGAAGTTTTCTAAGATCGTCTGTTCAGAAATGCAGCCGAGGAATTATCGAATCCAATAACAGTAATAAATAATGATACAAATGATCACAATATAATCTGATCAATATAATAAAGATAATAAATATTGTAACAATAATAAATATAATAATAAATAATAGATATTATAACAATAATAAATATAATAATAAATAATAGATATTATAACAATAATAAATATAACAACAGTAATAAATAATAATACAAATTATCATAATATAATATGATAAACATAATAAATATAGTAACAACAATAAATATAACAAATCTAATAACAATAATAAATAATAATAAATATAATAACAATATTAAATATAATAAATCTAATAGCAATAATACATATTATAATAACATCAAATAATAATAAATCCAATAAGAATAATAAATAACAATACATCTAATAACAACATTAAATAATAATAAATCTAATAACAGTGCACCCATTTCTACAACAGAACCATCTTGTGGACTCATTACGGAGGTCTGGATATTCGCCGCTCCATAAACAGACTTAGAGAAACCTTCACCTTGTTCTGTTCATGGGAGCAAATGCTGAATGAATGTGAACCTAAATGAGGCTGTGAGGATCAGCGAACAAAGCCCTCCGTAAACAGAATCTGAGCAGGATTAAAGTGGAAGTCTGTGAGAGCTGCCGAGGAGGAGACAAAAAACACGACAGGAAATTAATAAAGCGTCAGACGGTCCTTAAAAATGTGATTAAAACGTTAAAAACACCAACAAAACTCCTGAAAATGGATCAAGTGTCAGAAAAACCTCCCAGAAATGAGTCAAACATTTTAATGAAGTTCCAGAAAATGAATGAAATGTTTTAAAATGTCTGAAATAAAACATTAAAATCTGAAGCGAAATGATCGGACTCAGAGAAAATTTAATAATAAATAATAAATAATACAGTCCCAGAACAGGAGGTTTATACAAGCACAAGTACACTGGCTGTAGCTCCTCAAACCAGCACCAGCAGTTCACTGGTTAGAGATGATAGTGTGTTATTATTATTATTATTATTATTATTATTATTATTATTATTATTATTATTATTATCATTATTATCATCATCATCATTATTATTATTACTATTATTATTATTATTAGTAGTAGTAGTAGTGGTATTATTATTGTCATCGTTATTATTATTATTGCTATTATTATTATTATTACTACTATCATTATTATTATGTCATCACAGTATTTAGGTTTATCTTGCAGGATGATTTTGATTCAGAGAACAAACGTGACAAATACGAATCCAACTTCAATCACAGTTTTCTACACTGATAGTAATACATTGATAATGATATACTGATAGTAATATACTGATAATGTTCCTGCATGTTTCTGCAGAACAAAGCTTTGACAGATGCTTCAGATTCAGATTCAAAGTTTTATTGTCAAGTGCACAGTAAGAAACACGTTTCCCTGCACAATGAAATTCTTACTTTGCTGTCCACTCAGATAACCAGCAACAAGTATAAAAATAGTATATACAAATAAAATAGAATAAAATAGAAACAGAAAAAACAATGTAAATATGAACAGTAAAGTGTATTTTAGTGCAAAGTAGTGCAAGAAAATGTAAACAGAAGATAATTGCAGTTCAAGTGTATGGATTTTTAAAGTGTCTTTAGTAGAATCCGGTCAGATGCTCCACTGTTCTGGACCTCAGATGAAATACTTGAGGAAACAAACACGGATGAAGACGTGACGGTAGAAACACGGAGGAGGTCTGGAGGTTGTTCCTGCTGGTTTGGAGGAGCTCCTGAGAAAAACGCAGCCGAACCCAAAACAGAGTCCAGAGTTTAGAAGGAGAACATCCTCCAGATGTTTCTGTCCAGAAGACGTAAAGTTTGACTGGGTTTTTATTCGTATATGAATGTAGGATCTACCTCAGCCCTGTGAAATATCACCTGAACGTCTTCTAAGCTTCCTGTTCTTCCAGCAGCCGAGTGTTCGCTCTGACGTGAAATTAAAAACCACAGTTTAGATTCACTGGGTTTAAAACTCAGACCCCACAGATGAAGCTAAAGTCCTTTCATTACTGAGGTTCTGATCTTTGATTTCTGCAGTGTTTCATACCTCCACCTTTATTTTTAAGACAGACTCAGCATGAACGACTCTCCCTGTCCAGGTCCTGGTTCCTCTTAGTCCTGGTCTAGAAGCTCTGGTCTGATGTTGTTCTCTGGATAAATCTTCCTCTTCTCCATGTGGTCAGCCAGTGTTCTGGTTCCTCCTCAGACCTTCATGGAGCATCTCTAAACGTCATCAGCACCTTTATCTACCATCACACTCCACCTCCGTGCTTCACTGTCAGGACTATGATCCACTGTGGTGGTCCTGGTCAGGTTCTGGACTCCATCTGAGCCCAACAAATGTGTTTTTCACACTGATTTATTAAATTTGATCAGACACATGCGTCTTTTTGCACACGATCCTGGACAGGGTAGACTACTGAGATGCTGCCCAGGTGATCTGAGTTCACGTTCAGCCTCCTGGTGACATGAACTCTCCTGTAGGCCGGAGGACCAGCCGAAGATCGGAGGACCAGCCGAAGACCGGAGGACCAGCCGAAGATCGGAGGACCAGCCGAAGACCGGAGGACCAGCCGAAGATCGGAGGACCAGCCGAAGACCGGAGGACCAGCCGAAGACCGGAGGACCAGCCGAAGACCGGAGGACCAGCTGAAGATCGGAGGACCAGCCGAAGACCGGAGGACCAGCCGAGCAGAGCTGCCTCTCTCAACCTTCAGCGTCCAACAGAGACACCGGCTTCCATTCCTGACCCGTCACAGATTCAGACTGTCGGGTTGAAACATCTGCACACCCGTTGTTTCATGAACCCTCACCTCCACGTCCAGACGATTCTGCCTGGAAATACTCTCAGGATGAAATCAGACCACCGTCAGGGATCAGAGCAGGGCTCGGGTTGGCTGTGATGGAGTGTAATCTGAATACATCCAGCCTCAGCGTCATAAAGCTTATTCCAGGACCACATACTGATGGTTTACTGGAGAGCCCAGCAGACAGCCTCAATCAGTTTCTATTTTATTGGTTTATTAATTCACCCACCAACACATGCTGGTCACCAGTAGGTCCAGCAACGAATCCACCAGAACACACTCGGAGCCGGTTCCACACCAAACATGAACTAAACATGGAGGTGGACGGTCCGACCATAGAGAACACACTGGAGGAATGACATGGAGTTAAACACAGACATCATTCTGTCTGTTCTACATGTTGTCAAAATGTACGTGTGTGTGTTATTAGTAAAACCGTTTTGTGTGTCTTTGTTGTTGTTTTGTGTCTCTTTGGGGTTGTTTTGTGTCTCTTTGTTGTTGTTTTGTGTCTCTTTGTGGTTGTTTTGTGTCTCTTTGTTTTTGTTTTGTGTCTTTGTTGTTGTTTTGTCTCTCCTTGTTGTTGTTTTGTGTCTCTTTGTGGTTGTTTTGTGTCTTTGTTGTTGTTTTGTGTCTGTTTGTTGTTGTTTTGTGTCTCTTTGTGGTTGTTTTGTGTCTTTGTTGTTGTTTTGTCTCTCTTTGTTGTTGTTTTGTGTCTCTTTGTTGTTGTTTTGTGTCTCTTTGTTGTTGTTTTGTGTCTTTGTTGTTGTTTTGTGTCTCTTTGTTGTTGTTTTGTGTCTCTTTGGGGTTGTTTTGTGTCTCTTTGTTGTTGTTTTGTGTCTCTTTGTGGTTGTTTTGTGTCTCTTTGTTTTTGTTTTTTGTGTCTTTGTTGTTGTTTTGTGTCTCTTTGTGGTTGTTTTGTGTCTCTTTGTTGTTGTTTTGTGTCTTTGTGGTTGTTTTGTGTCTCTTTGTGGTTGTTTTCTGTCTCTTTGTTGTTGTTTTGTGTCTTTGTTGTTGTTTTCTGTCTCTTTGTTGTTGTTTTGTGTCTCTTTGTGGTTGTTTTGTGTCTTTGTTGTTGTTTTGTCTCTCTTTGTTGTTGTTTTGTGTCTCTTTGTTGTTGTTTTGTGTCTCTTTGTGGTTGTTTTGTGTCTCTTTGTTTTTGTTTTGTGTCTCTTTGTGGTTGTTTTGTGTCTCTTTGTTGTTGTTTTGTGTCTCTTTGTTGTTGTTTTGTGTCTTTGTTGTTGTTTTGTGTCTCTTTGTGGTTGTTTTGTGTCTCTTTGTGGTTGTTTTGTGTCTCTTTGTTTTTGTTTTGTGTCTTTGTGGTTGTTTTGTGTCTCTTTGTTTTTGTTTTTTGTGTCTTTGTTGTTGTTTTCTGTCTCTTTGTTTTTGTTTTGTGTCTTTGTGGTTGTTTTGTGTCTCTTTGTGGTTGTTTTGTGTCTTTGTGGTTGTTTTGTGTCTTTTTGTTGTTGTTTTGTGTCTCTTTGTTTTTGTTTTTTGTGTCTTTGTTGTTGTTTTCTGTCTCTTTGTGGTTGTTTTGTGTCTCTTTGTTTTTGTTTTGTGTCTGTTTGTGGTTGTTTTCTGTCTCTTTGTTGTTGTTTTGTGTCTTTGTTGTTGTTTTCTGTCTCTTTGTTGTTGTTTTGTGTCTCTTTGTGGTTGTTTTGTGTCTTTGTTGTTGTTTTGTCTCTCTTTGTTGTTGTTTTGTGTCTCTTTGTTGTTGTTTTGTGTCTCTTTGTGGTTGTTTTGTGTCTCTTTGTTTTTGTTTTGTGTCTCTGTGGTTGTTTTGTGTCTGTTTGTGGTTGTTTTGTGTCTCTTTGTTGTTGTTTTGTGTCTCTTTGTTGTTGTTTTGTGTCTTTGTTGTTGTTTTGTGTCTCTTTGTGGTTGTTTTGTGTCTCTTTGTGGTTGTTTTGTGTCTCTTTGTTTTTGTTTTGTGTCTTTGTGGTTGTTTTGTGTCTCTTTGTTTTTGTTTTTTGTGTCTTTGTTGTTGTTTTCTGTCTCTTTGTTTTTGTTTTGTGTCTTTGTGGTTGTTTTGTGTCTCTTTGTGGTTGTTTTGTGTCTCTTTGTTTTTGTTTTTTGTGTCTTTGTTGTTGTTTTCTGTCTCTTTGTGGTTGTTTTGTGTCTCTTTGTTGTTGTTTTGTGTCTTTGTGGTTGTTTTGTGTGTCTTTGTGGTTTTTTGTGTCTCTTTGTGGTTGTTTTGTGTCTCTTTGTAGTTGTTTTGTGTCTTTGTGGTTGTTTTGTGTCTCTTTGTGGTTGTTTTGTGTCTTTGTGGTTGTTTTCTGTCTCTTTGTGGTTGTTTTGTGTCTTTGTGGTTGTTTTCTGTCTCTTTGTTGTTGTTTTGTGTCTCTTTGTTGTTGTTTTGTGTCTTTGTAGTTGTTTTGTGTCTCTTTGTTGTTGTTTTGTGTCTTTGTGGTTGTTTTGTGTGTCTTTGTGGTTGTTTTGTGTCTCTTTGTTGTTGTTTTGTGTCTCTTTGTGGTTGTTTTGTGTCTCTTTGTGGTTGTTTTGTGTCTTTGTGGTTGTTTTGTGTGTCTTTGTGGTTGTTATTTGTCTGTTTGTTGTTGTTTTGTGTCTCTTTGTGGTTGTTTTGTGTCTCTTTGTTGTTGTTTTGTGTCTTTGTGGTTGTTTTGTGTCTCTTTGTGGTTGTTTTGTGTCTCTTTGTTGTTGTTTTGTGTCTCTTTGTAGTTGTTTTGTTTCTTTGTGGTTGTTTTGTGTCTCTTTGTGGTTGTTTTGTGTCTCTTTGTTGTTTTGTGTCTCTTTGTGGTTGTTTTGTGTGTCTTTGTGGTTGTTTTGTGTCTCTTTGTTGTTGTTTTGTGTCTCTTTGTTGTTGTTTTGTGTCTTTGTAGTTGTTTTGTGCCTCTTTGTGGTTGTTTTGTGTCTCTTCGTGGTTGTTTTGTGTCTCTTTGTGGTTGTTTTGTGTCTCTTTGTTGTTGTTGTGTGTCTTTGTGGTTGTTTTGTGTCTCTTTGTGGTTGTTTTGTGTCTCTTTGTTGTTGTTTTGTGTCTTTGTGGTTGTTTTCTGTCTCTTTGTGGTTGTTTTCTGTCTCTTTGTGGTTGTTTTGTGTCTCTTTGTTGTTGTTTTGTGTCTTTGTGGTTGTTTTGTGTCTCTTTGTGGTTGTTTTGTGTCTCTTTGTGGTTGTTTTGTGTCTTTGTGGTTGTTTTGTGTCTCTTTGTGGTTGTTTTCTGTCTCTTTGTTGTTGTTTTGTGTCTCTTTGTTGTTGTTTTGTGTCTCTTTGTGGTTGTTTTGTGTCTCTTTGTTGTTGTTTTGTGTCTCTTTGTTGTTGTTTTGTCTCTTTGTTGTTGTTTTGTGTCT
>JAMOIN010002121.1:0-16919 GCA_024666655.1 Dascyllus trimaculatus
CACACACACACGAGGGAGACACACGGTCGTCAGGCAAGTGATGTCACTGTTGTCATAGAGACGGCCAGGGCGAGCCGTGATTGGCCGGGAGCGGCTGACGGAGGGAGACCTTGTTTACGTTGCTCTCCGGCTCTTTTTCTCTCTGTTTCTTTCACTCTTTCTCTGTTTACTCTGTCCAGATGCCTCCAGCTTCGCTCAGCGGCGACAGAAACGTGAAGTAAATAAACTCAAAACTCCTCAGCAGCTCTTTTTTTTAAAATCTCTTCTCCATCCTTTCATCTTCCACCGCCTCCATCTTCCCATCGCTGTGACCGGTCTCACTTCTCACATTTCATCAAAACACACACTCTGGTTTGTGACGTCTGCAGAACAACACACCGTTACTACTCATGGAAACAGCCTGTAACGTGTTGGTGATCCTTAAATATTATAGGTTATATAGGTTTTACTCAGTGGTTGAGCACTTATTGTGAATTCCTAAGCATTTCTTTAACAAGCAGTCTGGGTTTGCATCTATTTCAGTGCAAATATTCAGGATTGCAGATGTTTAAAGACACAAAACTGTTAATTTTTTTAATAAAATCTGCAATTAAAGTGATTTCCCTGTGTTCAAGTGCAGATAACGGCTCTTTTTTAACACAGAACACAGATTTCAGACCACAACATGGTGCAGCCTGAAGCACCGCCTGTTAAATGGTAAATGGTCTTCACTTATATAGCGCTTTTCTCTACCTTAGTGGCTTCAAAGTGCTTTACAATGTGTTTCTCATTCATCCATCCACACTCCAATGGCAACAGAGCTGCCATGCAAGGCGTTGATCTACCATTGGGACCAACTTGGGGTTCAGAGTCTTGCCCAAGGACACTTCGGCATGTGGAGGGGCCGGGGATCGAACCGCCGACCTTGCGATCAGTGAACAACCCGCTCTACCAGCTGAGCCATGTTATTGCCTCTCATTCCTGCATCTAATCCTCCCCCCCAGAGGCGCCGTCAAAAGCCGAGAGCCGGAGCTCACGACGGAGGCCTCGTGTTCCCTAAACGTCCCCGCAGAAGCCATCGATAAAGCAGCCGCCTCGCCCAGACGCACGCCGCCGGAGTGGGACGGCGTCTGAAAGCTGGAAGGCAGAGGCCACGTCGGAGCCTCCAGGAGCACCGCTGCCATCGGTCCGGTTTAAATCCGCATCAGGCTGCTTTGGGGTGAACATGAGCCGTCCACGTCAGAGAATCCACTCCACCTTGGATCATTTATTTCTAGACCAGTGGTTCTCAACTGGTCCAGCCTCAGGACCCACTATGTCTCTATTAATAACAGTCACGACCCAAATTGTTGAAGTTTGCTGTTCCTGTTAACAAATTGAGGTTTATTTGGGTGGAGTCTCAACGTATTTTGATACAATTTTTAAAATTTTTGGCTTATTTTTTGCAAATTTTGGTATATTTGGACGTTTTTGCCAAGTTTTTGGGGCATATTTTGACCCATTTTGACAGATTCTGAGCACATTTTGGTTCATTTTTGACACGTTTTAGCGTAAATTTCTCCAATAAGCTGGCAGAGCCAAATCTAGATGTTAATAGTGGGCAACTACTGGTGTCACCACCACTAAATATCCTGCTACTGAAAGCAAACTGTGTCATAAGAAACATGTCCTTTAAAATAAAAGACTTTATACCACTATTTTTTGCTTCTGCGACCCTCTAAAAATGGCTTCGCGACCCACTTTTGGGTCCCAACCCACCAGTTGAGAACCACTGCTCTAGATTGTAGAGGATTTCCTTTCAGCAGACTGGATCCACGACGACCAGCTGAGCTCACAGGTTTTATTGAAATCAATCGTCAGAACCTTCGACCTAAAACCATGGAGCCTTTTAAACCCCACAGCTCCAAACTCTTTCTGAGTTATGAGTCTTTGAAAATCTGATCCCTCCGCTGATTCTCTTAAAGCCACCAGTTGATTGTCTTTCACAGGTGGAGGTGATGGAGTCATGCAGACAGGAGGCCAACAGCAGACCTCCCACTCCAGCCAGACGTCCCATCAGGAGTCCTGTCACCTGGCAGTGGGTGGACCACGGGGGTCGACCCGGGGAGGTTGGAGAAACGTGGCTCCTCCAGACCTGCTCATGTGGTCTGAGCCACGCAAGACCATCCTCTTGGTCGGGGGTGTCAAACTCTGGTCCTCAAGGGGCCGCTACCCAGCATGTTCTAGATGTTTCCTTCTTCCAGCACACCTGATTCAATGATCAGCTCATCTTCAAGCTCTGCAGAACATAGACATACATACGTAGACGCCGTGTTGACTGCTGCTACCGATTGGAGCCGACGTGCCTACGCGGCGGCCATCTTGGTACAGTGCCACTCGCCCCTACAGTGCATTACGTCTATAGAGGAATGACATGTCTACACTATAAAAGTGATCATAAATCCATCAGTTGTCAACATATATTGTTTGTAACAAACGTCAGACATGGAGGACGGACAGGCAGACAGAAATAGAACAAAAGCATCCAAGCATCCTGTGTCAAAGCTACATGTGTGACGTTTTTAACAAACCAAACCGTTTGGAAATCGGTGGAAAATTCAGTGAATAATTCTACTTTAAGATTGTGGAGTACCTCTTACCTCCATAGACTTACATTCACTCCCCCCTCTGCTAGCCCTGTACCAAGATGGCGGAGCTTTAGGCACGTCCCTCCACAGTCAATGCGGCGTCTATGTATATATGTCTATGCTGCAGAAGCCTGGTAACGATCCTGATCATTTAATCAGGTGTGTTGGAAGAAGGAAACATCTAAGACGAGGACCGGAGTCGCCCACCGCTGCTCTAGGTGGAGCTCCCTGTCCGGTGGGAGGAGGTATGGAGGCTGCCAACGAGGGGAAACGTTCCAAGGATGCAGACCTGGTGGAAGACAGCAGGGAGGCCATCATGTTCCCTGTTGAAGTGGGATGCAGAGGAGCAGGAGAGCCATCACAGAAGTGGTGGAGGAGGCTGAGGAGGGCAGCTTTCAAAGGAGGAGGCAAAGGAGTTGGGGTGGCAGGGAGAGATCCCTGTTGGGGTTAAAGGAGGGAAGCATCATGACTGGTGGCCCCAGATGACCCGTTCATGCCCAGGGAGGCGTTCAGAGGAGCTCAGTATCACAAAAGGAGCCGGCGGAGGAGCTTCAGGCAGCAAACCCAGCAGGTAGACCACAGGATGGGAGCTGGAATCCCTCTGCTCAGCTCTGGACATCCAAAAAGGAGCAGCGGTAAACTCCAGACTCCCTCCAGGCTCCTCACCTAAATATTACCTTCAGCTGCATTCAGTGAGAAAACTGACTTGACTTTGCAAAACCTAAAAGTGAAAGCGATCGTTGCTGCATCCAAACCTCAAAATGAGGACAAAAAGTCACAATATGACAACAAAAGCCATGAAATGACGACAGAAAGATGGAAAAACGACCACAAAAAGCCACAAAACGACCATGAAAAGGCCTGAAAAGACAACAAAAGGATGCACAGAGAAGCAAAGCACCACCCAGACACACTCCTCCTGACATGGAGACACAAACCAGTGGAAACAGACACAAAATGAACTAAACGGCCTCAGTTTCCAGTCAGGTTCTGTGTTTTGTGGACTGCAGTTTAAAGCAACACTCACCATCGCTGCACAGCTGATCTCTGGGGCAGAGCTTCTTCTCAAACAAACAACCTGCAGAGACACAAAGAGGAAGAGACTTTAAGAGGAAGAACCTCGGAGGCTGAACGACATCAGCAGCAGGAAAACGACCAGAGACCAGAGACCAGAGACCAGAGACCAGAGACCAGAGACCAGAGACCAGAGACCAGAGACCAGGACCCATCAGAGCCCTCAGAGCTGGACGCAGCACTTTGTTTAACTTCAGCTTCTCAGTCCAAGAGTTTGACAACGACAGGAAGTAGATTCATGTTTCCAGAAAGACAAAAGAAAAAACTACAAAAAAGACACAGAATGACGACAAAAAGACACAGAACTAGTTTGAAAAGGCCCAGAGGAAGTAAATAAATAAATAAATAAATATACAAACAAATATATATATATATATATATATATATAAATAAGCAAACAAATATATGTATATATATATAAATAAATAGGTGAATAAATAAATAACTCTATAAGAAGAAAACAAATAAATAAGTAAATAAATGAATAAGTAAATAAATAAATGTATAAATAAATAAGTGAATAAATAAATAAGCAAATAAATAAATAAGGAAATAAATAAATGTATAAATAAATAAGTGATTAAATAAATAAGCAAATAAATAAATAAGGAAATAAATAAATACGTGAATAAATAAATAACTATATAATAAGAAAACAGATAAATAAGTAAATAAATGAATAAGTAAATACATAAATAAGTAAACACATATATAAATAAATTAGTACATAAATAAATAAGCAAACAAATAAATGTATCTATAAATAAATACATGAATAAATAAATAACTACATAATAAGAAAACAGATAAATAAATAAATGAATAAATAAGTAAATAAATAAATATATAAATAAATAGGTAAATAAATAAATAAGTAAATAAATGAATAAGTAAGCAAATAAATAAATGTATAAATAAATAAGCAAATAAATAAGTTAAAAAAAAATAAAACAAACAAATAAATAAGTTATTAAATAAATACAGATATAAATAAATAACTAAACTTTACATGTAAATAAATACATAAGTAATGAAATAAAAAAATAAATAAGTGAGTAGATAAATAAGAAGTAACTGAGTAAAAAGGTAAGCAAGCAAATAAATAAATAAATACATTTCTGATAAACAAATCTGTTGTCAGTTTTTCTCTGATCTGTTTCTTTAGGTGAGGTTTCAGATCATTTGTGTATTTAATGAAACTAAACCCTCTCTTGAAACTCTCTGAACATCATCCTGTAAACTAGGAGGTGAGTAGAGGAGGAAGCAGGAACATCTGGAGACGCCTGAGGCTATAAAAAGCCAGACGGAGCTCCGACTGAAGGAGGCGCCGCTGCAGCAGCTGTCAGGGAGGGAATCTCCCACAGACCGGCTAAACATAGACCAAGAGATCCTCCATCCATCCATCCATCCGACCAAACAAACCCCCACCATGACTAATCCCTCCTCCATCCTTCCTCCTCTGGGCTCCTAGAAGACCTCGGCCTTCCTCAACCCGTCACCGATACAGAACCACTGAGAGGAGCGTCAGGGTGATTCAGGGTGTAATGAGGAGGCTAACGGGGGCGTGGGAGAACATCCATCCTGGTTGGTTCAGTCCTCATGAGCCTCGAGCTGCAGCTGATGACACGAGGTTCAGGATGAGGTTCCAGCTGTGATTCTGGTTCTGCAGGTCCTGAAGAGACTCAGCAGCATGTTCAGCTTCCTCTGGGGAATCTCCTCCAGCAACAATCATCTGGCTGCTGCACCTCCACCAGGGCTCCTCTGAGGACACCTGAAAGGCTACGAACATGACCGGACAACCTACAGCTGACGACAGAAGTCACTAAACGACTAGAAAACCCCCCAGATGACTACAAAAAGTGTCTAAATGACTAAAAAAAGACCCTAAATGACGACAAAAAGCACCTAAATGACAACAAAAGCCCTTAAATGACTAAAAAAGCCCCTAAATGACTACAAAAAGCCCCTAAATGGCGACAAAAAGCCCTTAAATGACGACTAAAAGACCCTAAATGGCGACAAAAAGCACCTAAATGGCGACAAAAGCCCTTAAATGACGACAAAAAGACCTTAAATGACTACAAAAAGCCCTTAAATGACTACAAAAAGACCCTAAATGACGACAAAAAGCCCTTAAATGACTACAAAAAGACCTTAAATGACTACAAAAAGCCCTTAAATGACGACAAAAAGCCCTTAAATGACTACAAAAAGACCTTAAATGACTACAAAAAGCCCTTAAATGATGACAAAAGCCCTTAAATGACTACAAAAGCCTCTAAATGACGACAAAAAGACCCTAAATGATGACAAAAGCCCTTAAATGACTAAAAAAGCCCTTAAATGACTAAAAAGCCCCTAAATGACTAAAAAGCCCCTAAATGATGACAAAAAGCCCTTAAATGACAAACAAAGTCTCTAAATGACTACAAAAAGCCCTTAAATGACTACAAAAAGACCCTAAATGACGACCAAAAGCTCTTAAATGACTAAAAAAAGCCCCTAAATGACGACAAAAAGACCCAAAATGACATTTAAAAGCCTCTGAATTTACAACAAAAAGCCACAAAATGAGTACAAAAGCCCCAAAAATGACTTTAAAAAGCTTCTAAATGACTACAAAACCCCCCAAAATGACTATAAAGCCCCAAAATGATGACAAACAGCCCTAAAATTACTATAAATGTACTCAAAATGACAACAAAAAGACCCAAAGTGACTTTAAAAAACACAAAAATGACTATAAAAGCCCCCAAACGCCTGTAAATGAACCCAAAGTGACTTTAAAAAGCCACAGAAGACCAAAGACAGATCCAGAAGCACTACTAAATGTACAACACTCCTCCTCCCAGGTCGTCCTGCGTGTCTTTGCCGTTGGTTCATGTCCATTTCCTGGCCTTCCTCTCCCGTCCATCAACCTGCTGCCAGCCTCGGCCCGGTGCTGCTGCTGGCCTTTGCAGGCTGACGGGGTGGAGCAGACTAACGCCTGGACGCTCTGCTGAGCGGCAGCCAGGTCGCCGCCCTCCTCGGCTCGGTTAACCTCTGAACTTCTACCTTTACCTCGGCTCAGACTAATCGCTGTGACCGGAGCTCGCTGTGCAGTCACTTCAGAAATATCACCCAGCGACGAAATATCACAGAGCTCCACGGCGACTGAGCAGATAACATCCTTTCAATCCCTGCAGGAGCCTCAAACGAATTTACTGACTCCAGTGTCTCCAGATAATAACGCATCAGGATGGAGGATCAGAGAGATTTAGTATCATCTGCTGCTCACTGTCCATGGTGCTGAAACAGTCTATTTACTGTCCACGGTGCTGATACAGTCTATTTACTGGTGCTGAAACAGTCTATTTACTGGTGCTGAAACAGTCTATTTACTGTCCACGGTGCTGATACAGTCTATTTACTGGTGCTGAAACAGTCTATTTACTGTCCATGGTGCTGATACAGTCTATTTACTGGTGCTGATACAGTCTATTTACTGGTGCTGAAACAGTCTATTTACTGTCCATGGTGCTGATACAGTCTATTTTCTGGTGCTGATACAGTCTATTTACTGGTGCTGAAACAGTCTATTTACTGTCCATGGTGCTGATACAGTCTATTTACTGTCTATAGAGCTGAAACAGTCTATTTGCTGTCTATAGAGCTGAAACAGTCTATTTGCTGGTGCTGAACCTGTCTATTTGCTGGTGCTGAACCAGTCTATTTACTGGAACACCGTACCATGTTGCGGTGTCGAGCAGACTGCGAGGCCAGCTCTGAGTCGTGACCGTGATGAGTTTTAATTCTGCTCTTTCCATTCCATCTACAGGGACAGCGGCTGTCCGTCCAGGGTCAGCGGGCCACATGTTGGACCCCCTGCTCTGGATCGTACATGTCGTTTAAGACAACAGTGAAGAGACGTCTGACGCTGTTAGTGTTCTTGCTTATTTATATTTCACGGTGTTTGTTTTAGTCCTGGTCCTGTGAACCAACAACAGTCTGTCTAAAGGACTAAAGACCAGCGGTCGTCTCAGAGACTCCAAGGTTCTGGTTCTGGTTCTGGTTCTGGTTCAGTCCAACATGAGGAGAAAACCCTGAAAACAAACAGGAATCTAAAACATGGAAACAGACAGGAAGAGTTTTTAGACGACGTCCATAAAAACATCTATAGTTGATAAAAGTTCATTTGTTCTGTCAGTGACTGATTTACTCTTCAAAATACGATGATTTTTACACATATTTATGATATTTTATATCATTTAAAGTTGTTTTTTTTTTAGTTCTTAATAAAAAAAATATGTGCTGTAATTTTTTTTGTAAACAAAACAAATATTTGTATTTTATTTTATTGTGTTTTTATTCTCTTTATAGCGTCCCTGAAGGTTTGGAGATCAACTGTTAAATAAAATATAGTGTTATCATTATTTAAATAATAAAAAACAAAAATAAATATTATTATTTATTTTTATTAATAATAATAATAATAAATAAGTATATTAAGGACTAAAAAATAATTAAAAATAAATATTATTATTTATTATGTAAATAATAATAATAATAATAACAATAATAGAATAATAAAAATTAAATATAATAATAATAATAATAAATCTGTATATTAAAGACTAAAAATAATTTTAAAATAAATATAATTGTTTATTATTTTAACAATAATAATAATAATAATAAATCTGTATATTAAAGACTAAAAAATAATATCTGAAGAAATCACTGAAAATAAATTAAATCTACATGTTGACTATAAAAATAAAACCAGGATAATATTCTACATGACGTCCACTTAAATAAAATCATATTTTAATAAATGGTCATTTGTTCTTTTCCAGGGTGTGGCTGTAAAATTAAAGTTTAAATCAGCTAAACTATTTATTTCCACATTGTTTAGACATTTTAATGTGTTTTTACTCTTTAATATTCAGGTTTGTTCTGGTTCAGACTAAAGAGTCTTTTACTTCTCGGTTCTTTCTGCTTGTTGCTTCGACAGAAGACTTCAAGTCAAGTTTCAGCTTCATCATGACGCTTCACTGCTGCTGTAGCTCCATCATCATCCTCATCCTCATCCTCATCCTCCTTCTCATCATCCTCCCCTCTCTCTCCTGCTGCTCTGGTTGTGTTTGTTGTTGTTGTTGTTGCACAGCGAACAACAACAACAACAACAACAACAACAACATGATTCATCCCCGCAGCTCAGACGCATCCGAGGCGACCCTTCTTTGCGCCAGTGACGCAGTTGGGCACCAAACATGAGGAGGTGATGTCTGGAGCGTTTGGTGCGTAAAGAGAGACATGAGTGACTCATCTCGGAGGGACGAGACTCCCAGAGACGTGAGACTGAAACAAGACGACCAGCTGCTCTAAGGCCCAGTGATCCACTCTGACGCACAGCACGTGAAGGAAAACGCGCAAATCCTGCCGCACATTTTGGAGAAAGGCAGCCCAAACGTATCTATGAGGCTGTAAATGTCCTCAGAGGAGGTGGAGGTGTCGGAGGTGTCGGAGCAGGTGAGCACGGAGCTCCGGGTCGCTCCACACTCAGGAGCCCCGCCACAGGGGCTCCCCGGCGGGGAGGTCGTGATTTACGCGCCGCGCCTCTCCGCCTGGACGCAGCCAGGTCATGAAGAGGGAAGTGAATCCGTCTCCGTCGGATCGGACCGGATCCGGAGTCTTACCGTGTCGGGCGGCCGCGCACAGCCGGCAGGAGGCGGTGAGGAGGAGGCACAGAGCCGCCCAGAGCCGCGGAGACCGCATGGTGCATCCAACATCCACCGGAGCCACGACGGGAGACGCCGCTGATGGAGCACCTCTACTGGCTCTCCATGTCCGGGGACACGCTGCTGCTGCTGCCGCCGGAGGACTGATGGAGAGGAGAGGAGGGGAGGAGGGGAGGAGGAGGGGAGGAGGAGGAGGGGAGAGGAGGAGGAGGAGGAGAGGAGGAGGCTGCATGGGAGGCAGGGACCACAGGGGGCGCTAAAGCTGAGGAAGGATCACAGTTAAAGATCCGATTCATCAACCACACAGGACTCATGAGGTCCACCATAGGGTTGGAGGCCCTCCAGAAGGTCCCCTGATAAACCCAAAGGGTCCTGAGATGATTAATAGGAGAAGAAGTTCAACCTGAATGTCTCCAAGGTGAAGGCAGAGAGTTTGGAACCTTCAAGAACATTTGATTTGGTTTATCAAATAATCTGGACTAAAAACAACATATTTCTATTTCATCTGTTTCTGACTTGTAGAGGAGTGAGAGTAGATTTAACTACACTGTAAAATAAAATAACTCATGTTTTAAAATTTAATAAAATACACAAAAAACAATTTTAATACTCAAAAACTGTCAAATTAATGCAAACAGCTGCTAAATCAATGTATTTACATCTGATTTAAACTGAGCATAATGATGTTATTCTACAGAGCAAAATACTAAATAAATAAAATAAAATCCTTAAAAAATGTAAATATGTGGCAGCAAAGTAAGAAAAAGGTAAAATATTGTGACATTAAAACTGTTGAAAAATAAAATAAAGAAAAATAAGTAAATAAACAGAAAAAAGGAAAAAAATAAATTGTACAAAAATTAATTAATAATAAATTGTATAAAAATTAGTAAATAAATAAATGGTATAAAATTAAGCAAATTTTATAAAAAATAAATTAATCATAAATTGTATAAAAATAAGTAAATAAATAAATGGTATAAAAATTACACAAATTTTATAAAAATAAATTAATAATAAATTGTATAAAAAATAAATAAGTGGTATAAAAATAAATAATTAAATTGTATAAATTAAATGAATAAATAACATAAAAATAAGTGCAAATATCTTTAAAATAAATACATTTCTAGCTGTCATAACTTGCAAAAAAATTATATTTATTTAATTTAACATTATTATTTTTATGTAGTTTTTTTTTCAGTCAACATATAAGTTAACATTTTTAATATCTATAATTTAACAAAATTGTTAAAATGTTTAAAATATTCTTCAAAGCTTCAAGTGTGATGTTTTTTATTTATTTATTTACTTATTTGTTTTGTTTTTGGGCTAATTTGTAATTTTTTTTCCTGTGATTTTATTTACTTTACAAAACGGGTTTTTAAAAACAAGTAAAACAAAAAGCAAACTGCATCCAGAGCAACAGGCTTCGATCGTCTCTCTGCAGATTTTAAACCCCTTAAAATCACATTTACTCTGAAACCTCGACTTTTAACAGCTCTTGAGTTCATAAACTCGTCTTCAAGTTGTAAAAAAAACAAGACAAAAAGCAACAAAAGTGAGGAAATATTAAGAAAAACTCACATTCTGCAAACAAAAACTCCAAATTCTGTGTTTTTATCTTGTACTTTTACTGGTAAATACGCAGTAATACTCCAAATAAACACAGCCACAATAAAATAATCCTAATAACGGCTGGTTTGTGAGTTTATTTAGCTGCAAATGTGTTTAGAACATCTGCTTTTGCACCACAAGATGAGTGAAGTTGAACCTGATTCACTCAATCAGCTGCTCTTCCAGGCCTGTTAAACACTATACACATCTGAGGTCAACACACAGAAACATCCTCAGCATGTTTCAGGAGAGCAGAAACGTATTATTAAAAAGCCAAACGGGTTCAATCGACAGCTCTGACAGCCTCAACGTGTCCTGACCTCTAAATAAAGAGCGTTCATCTCGGGGTCGTCGTGTTCAGCTCAGGGAGGGAAAAGCCCGAGCAGAGGAGCTTCTTCTGACGCCGCCGAGGCTCACATCTGTGCCAGAAACCAGCCGAGGCGCTTGGCAGGCAGCTTCGTTAAAAACCGAGGAGGGGAATTAAAGGACTGCAGCAGGACGAGGATTTACCGCCGCCTCATGCAGCAGGAGGAGGCGACACAGGAAGCTTGGACACAGGAGGAGGGTTTCACCGTTTTATTCTAAAGAGATTCAGTTCATAGGAAACAGCTGCTGAGTTTTACATGTTCGGATGAGATCTGATTATAATTACAGATGTTGGAATCAATCAACAGTCATTTAATCACAAACAAAGTCATATCAGGTGAGGATGAGGATGTTCAGCCCTCCCTGTCCTCCAGCCGAGGTTCTTCTAGTCGACGACCAGCGAGCTCCTCACGGCGGGAAACAGCTCGAAGAAGCCCTGAAGGAGAAGCAGCGGTTTAAAAACACTCAGAGCAAAGAGAAGACAAACGAAAAACAGACGGGGAAGACGTCGGTTCACGTGAGAAAACCTCCATCTGCTGTGGTAAACAGGAAATAAATAAACACAAACAGAAAGCGGTGCTTTGTTTAAAATCCACAGCTGGACACTTCATAACGTCACGATTAAAGCTGCAGGTTGTTTTAAGGATCGTTTGTTCTGATGATTATTTTCTCTAAAATCAATGAAACATTTAGTCTAAAAACACACAGAGAAATTACTGAATTCATCTACAAGGAAACAGGAAAAGAGATTCAAATAAACCAGTACAAGAGACGCAAAACAACTATTAAGAGAAACAAAACAACTACAAAAAGATGCAAAACAACTACAAAGATGCAAAACAACTACAAAGAGAAACAAAACAACTACAAAAAGATGCAAAACAACTACAAAGATGCAAAACAACTACAAAGATGCAAAACAACTACAAAAAGATGCAAAACAACTACAAAGAGATGTAAAACAACTACAAAAAGATGCAAAACAACTACAAAGAGATGCAAAACAACTACAAAAAGATGCAAAACAACTACAAAGAGATGCAAAACAACTACAAAAAGATGCAAAACAACTACAAAGATGCAAAACAACTACAAAAAGATGTAAAACAACTACAAAGAGAAACAAAACAACTACAAAAAGATGCAAAACAACTACAAAAAGATGTAAAACAACTACAAAAAGATGCAAAACAACTACAAAAAGATGTAAAACTACAAAGAGAAACAAAACAACTACAAAGAGATGCAAAACAACTACAAAAAGATGCAAAACAACTACAAAGATGTAAAACAACTACAAAGAGAAACAAAACAACTGCAAAAAGATGCAAAACAACTACAAAAAGATGTAAAACAACTACAAAAAGATGCAAAACAACTACAAAAAGATGCAAAACAACTACAAAAAGATGCAAAACAACTACAAAGATGCAAAACAACTACAAAAAGATGTAAAACAACTACAAAGAGAAACAAAACAACTACAAAAAGATGCAAAACAACTACAAAAAGATGTAAAACAACTACAAAAAGATGCAAAACAACTACAAAGATGCAAAACAACTACAAAAAGATGTAAAACAACTACAAAGAGAAACAAAACAACTACAAAAAGATGTAAAACAACTACAAAGAGAAACAAAACAACTACAAAAAGATGCAAAACAACTACAAAGATGCAAAACAACTACAAAGACGCAAAACAACTACAAAGATGTAAAACAACTACAAAAAGATGCAAAACAACTACAAAGATGCAAAACAACTACAAAAAGATGTAAAACAACTACAAAGAGAAACAAAACAACTACAAAAAGATGCAAAACAACTACAAAAAGATGCAAAACAACTACAAAGAGATGTAAAACAACTACAAAAAGATGCAAAACAACTACAAAGATGCAAAACAACTACAAAGAGATGCAAAACAACTACAAAGAGAAACAAAACAACTACAAAAAGATGCAAAACTACAAAAAGATGTAAAACAACTACAAAGAGAAACAAAACAACTACAAAAAGATACAAAACAACTACAAAGAGAAACAAAACAACTACAAAGATGCAAAACAACTACAAAAAGACGTAAAAAACAACTACAAAGAGAAACAAAACAACTACAAAGAGAAACAAAACAACTACAAAAAGATGCAAAACAACTACAAAAGGATGCAAAACAATTACAAAAAGATGTAAAAAACAACTACAAAGAGAAACAAAACAACTACAAAAAGATGCAAAACAACTACAAAGAGAAACAAAACAACTACAAAGATGCAAAACAACTACAAAAAGATGTAAAACAACTACAAAAAGATGTAAAACTACAAAAAGATGCAAAAAACAACTACAAAGATGTAAAACAACTACAAAGATGTAAAACAACTACAAAGATGCAAAACAACAACAAAAAGACGCAAAACAACTACAAAGAGACACAAAACAACTACAAAGAGAAACAAAACAACTACAAAAAGATGTAAAACAACTACAAAAAGATGTAAAACTACAAAAAGATGCAAAAAACAACTACAAAGATGTAAAACAACTACAAAGATGTAAAACAACTACAAAGATGTAAAACAACTACAAAGATGCAAAACAACAACAAAAAGACGCAAAACAACTACAAAGATGCAAAACAACTACAAAAAGATGCAAAAAACAACTACAAAGATGCAAAAAACAACTACACAGATGCAAAAAACAACTATAAGGATGCAAAAAACAACTACAAAAAGATGCAAAACAACTACAAAGATGTAAAACAACTACAAAGATGCAAAACAACAACAAAAAGACGCAAAACAACTACAAAGATGCAAAACAACTACAAAAAGATGCAAAAAACAACTACAAAGATGCAAAAAACAACTACACAGATGCAAAAAACAACTATAAGGATGCAAAAAACAACTACAAAAAGATGCAAAACAACAACAAAAAGACGCAAAACAACTACAAAGATGCAAAAAAAACTATAATGATGTAACAAAACAGAGAAACAAAAACAACTGCAAAGAGATGCAAAACTTCAAAGATGCACAACAACTACAAAGATTCATAACGACAAGATGCGACGCCATGACTGAGGTGCAAAATGCTTTTAAACAAACAAAAACTACAGAGAAGCAAAACTACAAAGACACAAGAAGCAACTACAGAGATACAAAACAACCACAAACAGCTATAAAACAACTACAGAGATGCAAATAAATAAAACATCTTGTCTGAAATCTCTTCTTGTATTTATTTTTTCCTGATCAACAGTCTAAAGATTTTTATTTTACTAACATGTAAGAAAAATAAAACAGTAAGTTCTGACATCTGAGAAGCAGCAACCAGAGAACGTTTCACTTTTCTACTTGAACATGACTGAAACTTTCAGAGGTGGCTGCAGAAAAACAAAGTCACCTGAGAAACCTGCAGTCGTCACCTGTGGCCTTTCATACAGGGACACACAGAGTCATTAACGAATCGATCTCTTCTTATTATCGGGAAAAACGTTCCTCAAAGTTTTCAGTGGCACCTTCAAATCTTCTGACTAAAAGCCGAAACCATTTCAGAAGCTCCAGAGAATGTTTGGCTTCTCCTACTGTCGATGTTTTTCCAGTAAATCCTAAGTTTGAGAAGCTCCTAAGTTAAGTTGTTTGTTGAGACTGTCAGAGTTGAAGAAGTGAGAAGAAATCCTTATAGATTTGTTTTTGTTGCTGTTTTACTGCACACTTTAAACCAGCCAGGTGTCCTACCTTGAACAGGGTGGTGCTCTGCAGGACGCTGGAGGTGCAGCACATCTCCCTGATGGAGTGCATGGACAGCTGAGGACCTCCGATGTCCACCACCGGGACGCCGAGCCGGGCGGCCAGGATGGGGCCGATGGTGGTTCCACAGGGGCTGTCGTTACGAACCATCACATCCTGCAGGGGCACAACAGGAAGTCTTAGTCTGAGCTGCTCGAAAGGTTAAAAACACGGACAAGGGTTCAGAACCAGTATAAAGAGGCACAAAACGACTACAAAGAGACAGAACTACAAAGATGCTGAGCTACAAAGAGACATAAAGCAACTAAAGAGATGCAAAACAACTTCATAGAGATGGCAAGTGACTATAAAGAGACATAAGACAAATATATAAGACGACAAAGAGCTTCAAAGCTACAACACAAACATGTTGCATGACTATAAAGTGGCATGAAACGACTACCAAGAGACAGAACTACAAAAACGCAGAACTACAAAGAGGCATAAAGCAACTACAGAGGTGCAAAACAACTATAAAAAGATGGCAAGTGACTATAAAGAGACATATGATGACTACAAAGAGATTCACAACAGTATAAGTTACTTTAAAGATAAAAAAAACATTGACAGTGGTTCAAAACAATTATAAAGGGACACAAAACGACTACAAAGAGACAAAACTACAAGGATGCAAAACTACAAAGACACAAAAAGCGACTACAGAGATGCAAAACAACGACAAAAAGATGGCAAAAGACTATGAAGAGACATACGACAGCTACAAAGATATGAAACGACAAAAAGATGCAAGACAACACAAACACGCTGCACGACTACAAAGAGACAGAACTACAAAGATGCAAAACAACAAAGAGACATAAAGCAACGACAGTGATGCAAAACAACTTCACAAAGATGGAAAGAGACATACGACTACAAAGATATAAAACTGCAAAAAGCTGCAAAATGAGACATAAAACTGCAAGGATGCAAAACTACAAAGAGACATAAAATGACCACAACGAGACTCACAGCAGTCTGAGTTACTCTAAAGGTAAAAAAAAAACATTGACAGTGGTTCAAAACAATTATAAAGGGACACAAAACGACTACAAAGAGACAGAACTACAAGGATGCAAAGCTACAAAGACACAGAAAGCAACTTCAGAGATGCAAAAGAGCTTCATAGAGATGGCAAATGACTATAAAGAAACACAAGACAAAGATATGAAACTACAAAAAGCTGCAAAAGGAGACAGACAACTACAAGGATGCAAAACTACAAAGAGACATGAAGCAACTACAGAGATGGAAAACAGCTACAAAAAGATGGCAGATCAATATAAAGAGACATGCGACAGCTATAGAGATAGAAAACGACAACACAAACATGCTGCATGACTATAAAGTGACGTGAAATGAATACAAAGAGACATAAAGCAACGCCAGTGATGCAAAACAACTTCACAAAGATGGAAAGAGACATACGACTACAAACATAAAACTACAAAAAGCTGCAAAACGACACACAGAACTACAAGGACGCAAAATGACAGAGACAAAAAGCAACTACAGAGGTGCAAAACAACTTCACAAAGATGGCAAATGACTATAAAGAGATTCACAACAGTCTGAGTTACTCTAAAAAAAAAACCATTGACAGTGGTTCAACACAATTATAAAGGGACACAAAACGACTACAAAGAGACAGAACTACAAGGATGCAAAGCTACAAAGACACAAAAAGCAACTGCAGAGATGCAAAACAACGACAAAAAGATGGCAAATGACTATAA
>JAMOIN010000277.1:0-16911 GCA_024666655.1 Dascyllus trimaculatus
GGCGGTGCTCATGAGCAGCGCTGCCAATGAGCGGGCTGTGCTCGTACGGGGAAAAACAAAACCGCGAGTGCCCGAGAGGGCGGTGCTCATGAGCAGCGCTGCCAATGAGCACGGGAGAAAACAAAACCGCGAGTGCCCGAGAGGGCGGTGCCCATGAGCAGCGCTGCCAATCAGCACGGGGGAAAACAAAACCGCGAGTGCCCGAGAGGGCGGTGCCCATGAGCAGCGCTGCCAATCAGCACGGGGAAAAACAAAACCGCGAGTGCCCGAGAGGGCGGTGCTCATGAGCAGCGGTGCCAATGAGCACGGGGGAAAACAAAACCATGAGTGCCCGAGAGGGCGGTGCTCATGAGCAGCGCTGCCAATGAGCACGGGGGAAAAAAAAAGAAAACCGCGAGTGCCCGAGAGGGCGGTGCTCATGAGCAGCGCTGCCAATGAGCGGGCGGTGCTCGCACGGGGAAAAACAAGACCGCGAGTGCCCGAGAGGGCGGTGCTCATGAGCAGCGCTGCCAATGAGCGGGCGGTGCTCGTACGGGGAAAAACAAAACCGCGAGTGCCCGAGAGGGCGGTGCTCATGAGCAGCGCTGCCAATCAGCACGGGGGAAAACAAAACCGCGAGTGCCCGAGAGGGCGGTGCTCATGAGCAGCGCTGCCAATCAGCACGGGGGAAAACAAAACCGCGAGTGCCCGAGAGGGCGGTGCTCATGAGCAGCGCTGCCAATGAGCACGGCGAGTGCCCGAGAGGACGGTTCTCATGAGCAGCGCTTCCAATGAGCACGGCGAGTGCCCGAGAGGGCGGTGTTCATGAGCAGCGCTGCCAATGAGCACAATGAGCACGGGGAAAAAAACAAAACCGCGAGTGCCCGAGAGGGCGGTGCTCATGAGCAGCGCTGCCAATGAGCACGGGGATAAACAAAACCACGAGTGCCCGAGAGGGCGGTGCTCATGAGCAGCGCTGCCAATGAGAAAGGTGAAAAACAAAACCACGAGTTCCCGAGAGCCCGGTGCTCATGAGCAGCGCTGCCAATGAGCACGGGGAACAAAAAAACCGCGAGTGCCCGAGAGGGCGGTGCTCATGAGCAGCGCTGCCAATGAGCACAATGAGCACGGGGAAAAAAACAAAACCGCGAGTGCCCGAGAGGGCGGTGCTCATGAGCAGCGCTGCCAATCAGCGCGGGGGAAAACAAAACCGCGAGTGCCCGAGACGGCGGTGCTCATGAGCAGCGCTGCCAATGAGTACTGCGAGTGCCCGAGAGGGCGGTGCTCATGAGCAGCGCTGCCAATGAGTACTGCGAGTGCCCGAGAGGGCGGTGCTCATGAGCAGCGCTGCCAATGAGCACGGCGAGTGCCCGAGAGGGCGGTGCTCATGAGCAGCGCTGCCAATGAGAACGGCGAGTGCCCGAGAGGGCGGTGCTCATGAGCAGCGCTGAAAATGAGAACGGCGAATGCCCGAGAGGGCGGTGCTCATGAGCAGCGCTGCCAATGAGCACGGCGAGTGCCCGAGAGGGCGGTGCTCATGAGCAGCGCTGCCAATGAGCCTGCGGCGAAAAACAAGCACCAGCGAAGTGCCCGAGAGGCGGTGCTCATCAGGCAGCGCTGCCTAGAAGCTGCAAAACAAAGCTCCCATAGCAGTGACCGAGAGGCGGTTCTCATGAGCAAGCGCTGCCAATGAGCAAGGGAAAAACAAAACCGCGAGGGGGTGCCCGAGAGGGGCGGTGCTCATGAGCAGCGCTGCCAATGGCGCACGGGGAAAAACAAAACCGCGAGTGCCCGGGAGGCGGTGCTCATGAGCAGCGCTTCAAATGAGCACACGGGCAAAGTAGCACACATGGTGCCCGGGGCGGTGCTCATGAGAGGCAGTTGCCAATGAGCACGAGGGGAAAAACAAAACCGCGAGTGCCCGAAGGGGCGGTGCTCATGAGCAGCGCTGCCAATGAGCACGGGGAAAAACAAAACCGCGAGGGCCCGAGAGGGCGGTGCCCATGAGCAGCGCTGCCAATGAGCACGGGGGAAAACAAAACCGCGAGTGCCCGAGAGGGCGGTGCCCATGAGCAGCGCTGCCAATGAGCACGGGGGAAAACAAGACCGCGAGTGCCCGAGAGGGCGTTGCCCATGAGCAGCGCTGCCAATGAGCACGGGGGAAAACAAAACCGCCAGTGCCCGAGAGGGCGGTGCTCATGAGAAGCGCTGCCAATCAGCACGGCTGGTGCCCGAGAGGGCGGTGCTCATGAGCAGCGCTGCCAATGAGCACGGCGAGTGCCCGAGAGGGCGGTGCTCATGAGCAGCGCTGCCAATGAGCACAATGAGCACGGGGAAAAAAACAAAACCGCGAGTGCCCGAGAGGGCGGTGCTCATGAGCAGCGCTGCCAATGAGCACGGGGATAAACAAAACCACGAGTGCCCGACAGGGCGGTGCTCATGAGCAGCGCTGCCAATGAGAAAGGTGAAAAACAAAACCGCGAGTTCCCGAGAGCCCGGTGCTCATGAGCAGCGCTGCCAATGAGCACGGGGAACAAAAAAACCGCGAGTGCCCGAGAGGGCGGTGCTCATGAGCAGCGCTGCCAATGAGCACAATGAGCACGGGGAAAAAAACAAAACCGCGAGTGCCCGAGAGGGCGGTGCTCATGAGCAGCGCTGCCAATCAGCGCGGGGGAAAACAAAACCGCGAGTGCCCGAGACGGCGGTGCTCATGAGCAGCGCTGCCAATGAGTACTGAGAGTGCCCGAGAGGGCGGTGCTCATGAGCAGCGCTGCCAATGACTACTGTGAGTGCCCGAGAGGGCGGTGCTCATGAGCAGCGCTGCCAATGAGCACGGCGAGTGCCCGAGAGGGCGGTGCTCATGAGCAGCGCTGCCAATGAGCACGGCGAGTGCCCGAGAGGGCGGTGCTCATGAGCAGCGCTGCCAATGAGCACGGGGAAAAAAAAAACCACGAGTGCCCGACAGGGCGGTGCGCAGGAGCAGCGCTGCCAATGAGCACAATGAGCACGGGGAAAAAAACAAAACCGCGAGTGCCCGAGAGGGCGGGGCTCATGAGCAGCGCTGCCAATGAGCGCGGGGGAAAACAAAACCACGAGTGCCCGAGAGGGCGGTGCTCATGAGCAGCGCTGCCAATGAGCACGGCGAGTGCCCGAGAGGGCGGTGCTCATGAGCAGCGCTGCCAATGAGCACGGCGAGTTCCCGAGAGGGCGGAGCTCATGAGCAGCGCTGCCAATGAGCACGGGGAAAAACAAAACCGCGAGTGCCCGAGAGGGCGGTGCTCATGAGCAGCGCTGCCAAAGAGCACGGCGAAAAACAAAACCGCGAGTGACCGAGAGGGCGGTGCTCATGAGCAGCGCTGCCAATGAGCAAGGGGAAAAACAAAACCGCGAGTGCCCGAGAGGGCGGTGCTCATGAGCAGCGCCGCCAATGAGCACGGGGAAAAACAAAACCGCGAGTGCCCGAGAGGGCGGTGCTCATGAGCAGCGCGGCCAATGAGCACGGGGAAAAACAAAACCGCGAGTGCCCGAGAGGGCGGTGCTCATGAGCAGTGCCGCCAATGAGCACGGGGAAAAACAAAACCGCGAGTGCCCGAGAGGGCGGTGCTCATGAGCAGCGCTGCCAATGAGCACGCGGAAAAAAAAAACCGCGAGTGCCCGAGAGGGCGGTGCTCATGAGCAGCGCTGCAAATGAGCACGGGGAAAAACAACACCGCGAGTGCCCGAGAGGGCGGTGCTCATGAGGAGCGCTGCCAATGAGCACGGGGAAAAACAAAATCGCGAGTGCCCGAGAGGGCGGTGCTCATGAGCAGCGCTGCCAATGAGCACGGGGAAAAACAAAACCGCGAGTGCCTTGAGAGGGCGGTGCTCATGAGCAGCGCTGCCAATGAGCACCGGGAAAAACAAAACCGCGAGTGCCCGAGAGGGCGGTGCTCATGAGCAGCGCTGCCAATGAGCACGGGGAAAAACAAAACCGCGAGTGCCCGAGAGGGCGGTGCTCATGAGCAGCGCTGCCAATGAGCACGGGGAAAAACAAAACCGCGAGTGCCCGAGAGGGCGGTGCTCATGAGCAGCGCTGCCAATGAGCACGGGGAAAAACAAAACCGCGAGTGCCCGAGAGGGCGGTGTTCATGAGCAGCGCTGCCAAAGAGCGCGGGGGAAAACAAAACCGCGAGTGCCCGAGAGGGCGGTGCTCATGAGCAGCACTGCCAATGAGCGCGGGGGAAAACAAAACCGCGAGTGCCCGAGAGGGCGGTGCTCATGAGCAGCGCTGCCAATGAGCACGGCGAGTGCCCGAGAGGGCGGTGCTCATGAGCAGCGCTGCCAATGAGCACGGGGAAAAACAAAACCGCGAGTGCCCGAGAGGGCGGTGCTCATGAGCAGCGCTGCAAATGAGCACGGGGAAAAACAACACCGCGAGTGCCCGAGAGGGCGGTGCTCATGAGGAGCGCTGCCAATGAGCACGGGGAAAAACAAAATCGCGAGTGCCCGAGAGGGCGGTGCTCATGAGCAGCGCTGCCAATGAGCACGGGGAAAAACAAAACCGCGAGTGCCTTGAGAGGGCGGTGCTCATGAGCAGCGCTGCCAATGAGCACCGGGAAAAACAAATCCGCGAGTGCCCGAGAGGGCGGTGCTCATGAGCAGCGCTGCCAATGAGCACGGGGAAAAACAAAACCGCGAGTGCCCGAGAGGGCGGGGCTCATGAGCAGCGCTGCCAATGAGCACGACGAGTGCCTGAGAGGGCGGTGCTCATGAGCAGCGCTGCCAATGAGCACGGGGAAAAACAAAACCGCGAGTGCCCGAGAGGGCGGTGTTCATGAGCAGCGCTGCCAATGAGCGCGGGGGAAAACAAAACCACGAGTGCCCGAGAGGGCGGTGCTCATGAGCAGCACTGCCAATGAGCGCGGGGGAAAACAAAACCGCGAGTGCCCGAGAGGGCGGTGCTCATGAGCAGCGCTGCCAATGAGCACGGCGAGTGCCCAAGAGGGCGGTGCTCATGAGCAGCGCTGCCAATGAGCACGGGGAAGAAAAAAAACCGCGAGTGCCCGACAGGGCGGTGCGCATGAGCAGCGCTGCCAATGAGCACAATGAGCACGGGGAAAAAAACAAAACCGCGAGTGCCCGAGAGGGCGGTGCTCATGAGCAGCGCTGCCAATGAGCGCGGGGGAAAACAAAACCACGAGTGCCCGAGAGGGCGGTGCTCATGAGCAGCGCTGCCAATGAGCACGGCGAGTGCCCGAGAGGGCGGTGCTCATGAGCAGCGCTGCCAATGAGCACGGGGAAAAACACAACCGCGAGTGCCCGAGAGGGCGGTGCTCATGAGCAGCGCTGCCAATGAGCACGGGGAAAAACACAACCGCGAGTGCCCGAGAGGGCGGTGCTCATGAGCAGCGCTGCCAATGAGCACGGGGAGAAACACAACCGCGAGTGCCCGAGAGGGCGGTGCTCATGAGCAGCGCTGCCAATGAGCACGGGGAGAAACACAACCGCGAGTGCCGGAGAGGGCGGTGCTCATGAGCAGTTCTGCCAATGAGCACGGGGAGAAACACAACCGCGAGTGCCCGAGAGGGCGGTGCTCATGAGCACGGGGAAAAACTCAACCGCGAGTGCCCGAGAGGGCGGTGCTCATGAGCAGCGCTGCCAATGAGCACGGGGAAAAACACAACCGCGAGTGCCCGAGAGGGCGGTGCTCATGAGCAGCGCTGCCAATGAGCGGGAGGTGATCATCGAGGAAAAACAAAACCGCGAGTGCCCGAGAGGGCGGTGCTCATGAGCAGCGCTGCCAATGAGCGGGCGGTGATCATCGAGGAAAAACAAAACCACGAGTGCCCGAGAGGGCGGTGCTCATGAGCAGCCCTGCCAATGAGCACGGGGAAAAACAAAACCGCGAGTGCCCGAGAGGGCGGTGCTCATGAGCAGCGCTGCCAATGAGCACGGGGAAAAACAAATCCGCGAGTGCCCGAGAGGGCGGTGCTCATGAGCAGCGCTGCCAATGAGCACGGGGAAAAACAAAACCGCGAGTGCCCGAGAGGGCGGTGCTCATGAGCAGCGCTGCCAATGAGCACGGGGAAAAACTCAACCGCGAGTGCCCGAGAGGGCGGTGCTCATGAGCAGCGCTGCCAATGAGCACGGGGAAAAACACAACCGCGAGTGCCCGAGAGGGCGGTGCTCATGAGCAGCGCTGCAAATGAGCACGGGGAAAAACACAACCGCGAGTGCCCGAGAGGGCGGTGCTCATGAGCAGCGTTGCCAATGAGCACGGGGAGAAACACAACCGCGAGTGCCCGAGAGGGCGGTGCTCATGAGCAGCGCCGCCAATGAGTGGGCAGTGATCATCGAGGAAAAACAAAACCGCGAGTGCCCGAGAGGGCGGTGCTCATGAGCAGCGCTGCCAATGAGCGGGCGGTGATCATCGAGGAAAAACAAAACCGGGAGTGCCCGAGAGGGCGGTGCTCATGAGCAGCGCTGCCAATGAGCACGGGGAAAAACAAAACCGCGAGTGCCCGAGAGGGCGGTGCTCATGAGCAGCGCTGCCAATGAGTACGGGGAAAAACAAATCCGCGAGTTCCCGAGAGGGCGGCGCTCATGAGCAGCGCTGCGAATGAGCGGGCGGTGCTCATCGAGGAAAAACGAAAAACCGCGAGTGCCCGAGAGGGCGGCGCTCATGAGCAGTGCTGCGAATGAGCGGGCGGAGCTCATCGAGGAAAAACGAAAAACCGCGAGTGCCCGAGAGGGCGGCGCTCAGGAGCAGCGCTGCCAATCAGCACGGGGAAAAACAAAACCGCAAGTGCCCGAGAGGGCGGTGCTCATGAGCAGCGCTGCGAATGAGCGGGCGGTGCTCATCGAGGAATAACGAAAAACCGCGAGTGCCCGAGAGGGCGGTGCTCATGAGCAGCGCTGCGAATGAGCAGGCGGTGCTCATCGAGGAAAAACGAAAAAACGCGAGTGCCCGAGAGGGCGGCGCTCATGAGCAGCGCTGCGAATGAGCGGGCGGTGCTCATCGAGGAAAAACAAAAGCGCGAGTGCCCGAGAGGGCGGCGCTCATGAGCAGCGCTGCGAATGAGCGGGCATGAGCAGCGCTGCCAATCAGCACGGGGAAAAACAACACCGCGAGTGCCCGAGAGGGCGGCGCTCATGAGCAGCGCTGCCAATCAGCACAGGGAAAAAAGAAACCGCGAGTGCCCGAGAGGGCGGTGCTCATGAGCAGCGCTGCCAATGAGCGGGCGGTGCTCATCGAGGAAAAACGAAAAACCGCGAGTGCCCGAGAGGGCGGTGCTCATGAGCAGCGATGCGAATGAGCGGGCGGTGCTCATCGAGGAAGAACGAAAAACCGCGAGTGCCAGAGAGGGCGGTGCTCATGAGCAGCGCTGCGAATGAGCGGGCGGTGCTCATAGAGGAAAAACGAAAAACCGCGAGTGCCCGAGAGGGCGGTGCTCATGAGCAGCGCTGCGAATGAGCACGGGGAAAAACAAAACCGCGAGTGCCCGATAGGGCGGTGCTCATGAGCAGCGCTGACAATCAGCACGGGGAAAAACAAAACCGCGAGTGCCCGAGAGGGCGGTGCTCATGAGCAGCGCTGCGAATGAGCACGGGGAAAAACAAAACCGCGAGTGCCCGAGAGGGCGGCGCTCATGAGCAGCGCTGCGAATGAGCGGGCGGTGCTCATCGAGGAAAAACAAAACCGCGAGTGCCCGAGAGGTCGGTGCTCATGAGCAGCGCTGCGAATGAGCGGGCATGAGCAGCGCTGCCAATCAGCACGGGAAAAAACAACCCCGCGAGTGCCCGAGAGGGCGGCGCTCATGAGCAGCGCTGCGAATGAGCGGGCGGTTCTCATCAAGGAAAAACATAACCGTGAGCGCCCGAGAGGGCGGCGCTCATGAGCAGCACTGCGAATGAGCGGGCATGAGCAGCGCTGTCAATCAGCACGGGGAAAAACAACACCGCGAGTGCCCGAGAGGGCGGCGCTCATGAGCAGCGCTGCGAATGAGCGGGCGGTGCTCATCGAGGAAAAAAAACACCGCGAGTGCCCGAGAGGGCGGCGCTCATGAGCAGCGCTGCGAATGAGCGGGCGGTGCTCATCGAGGAAAAACAAGACCGCGAGTGCCCGAGAGGGCGGCGCTCATGAGCAGCGCTGCGAATGAGCGGGCGGTGGTCATCGAGGAAAAACAAAAGCGCGAGTGCCCGAGAGGGCGGCGCTCATGAGCAGCGCTGCGAATGAGCGGGCATGAGCAGCGCTGCCAATCAGCACGGGAAAAAACAACCCCGCGAGTGCCCGAGAGGGCGGCGCTCATGAGCAGCGCTGCGAATGAGCGGGCGGTTCTCATCAAGGAAAAACATAACCGTGAGCGCCCGAGAGGGCGGCGCTCATGAGCAGCACTGCGAATGAGCGGGCATGAGCAGCGCTGTCAATCAGCACGGGGAAAAACAACACCGCGAGTGCCCGAGAGGGCGGCGCTCATGAGCAGCGCTGCGAATGAGCGGGCGGTGCTCATCGAGGAAAAACAACACCGCGAGTGCCCGAGAGGGCGGCGCTCATGAGCAGCGCTGCGAATGAGCGGGCGGTGCTCATCGAGGAAAAACGAAAAACCGCGAGTGCCCGAGAGGGCGGCGCTCATGAGCAGCGCTGCGAATGAGCGGACAGTGCTCAACGAGGAAAAACGAAAAACCGCGAGTGCCCGAGAGGGCGGCGCTCATGAGCAGCGCTGCGAATGAGCGGGCGGTGCTCATCGAGGAAAAACAAAACCGCGATTGCCCGAGAGGGCGGCGCTCATGAGCAGCGCTGCGAATGAGCGGGCGGTGCTCATCGTGGAAAAACAACACCGCGAGTGCCCGAGAGGAGGGCGCTCATGACCAGCGCTGCGAATGAGCGGGCGGTGCTCATCGAGGAAAAACAAAACCGCGAGTGCCCGAGAGGGCGGCGCTCATGAGCAGCGCTGCGAATGAGCGGGCTGTGCTCATCGAGGAAAAACAAAACCGCGAGTGCCCGAGAGGGCGGCGCTCATGAGCAGCACTGCGAATGAGCGGGCATGAGCAGCGCTGCCAATCAGCACGGGGAAAAACAACAGCGCGAGTGCCCGAGAGGGCGGCGCTCATGAGCAGCGCTGCGAATGAGCGGGCGGTGCTCATCGAGGAAAAACAAAACCGCGAGTGCCCGAGAGGGCGGCGCTCATGAGCAGCACTGCGAATGAGCGGGCATGAGCAGCGCTGCCAATCAGCACGGGGAAAAACAACACCGCGAGTGCCCGAGAGGGCGGCGCTCATGAGCAGCGCTGCGAATGAGCGGGCGGTGCTCATCGAGGAAAAACGAAAAACCGCGAGTGCCCGAGAGGGCGGCGCTCATGAGCAGCGCTGCGAATGAGCGGGCGGTGCTCATCGAGGAAAAACAAAACCGCGAGTGCCCGAGAGGGCGGCGCTCATGAGCAGCGCTGCGAATGAGAGGGCGGTGCTCATCGAGGAAAAACAAGACCGCGAGTGCCCGAGAGGGCGGCGCTCATGAGCAGCGCTGCGAATGAGCGGGCGGTGCTCATCGAGGAATAACAAGACCGCGAGTGCCCGAGAGGGCGGCGCTCATGAGCAGCGCTGCGAATGAGCGGGCGGTGCTCATCGAGGAAAAACAAAACCGCGAGTGCCCGAGAAGGCGGCGCTCAGGAGCAGCGCTGCGAATGAGCGGGCGGTGCTCATCGAGGAAAAACAAAACCGCGAGTGCCCGAGAGGGCGGCGCTCACGAACAGCGCTGCGAATGAGCGGGCGGTGCTCATCGAGGAAAAACAACACCGCGAGTGCCCGAGAGGGCGGCGCTCACGAGCAGCGCTGCGAATGAGCGGGCGGGGCTCATCGAGGAAAAACAAAACCGCGAGTGCCGGAGAGGGCGGCGCTCATGAGCGGCGCTGCCAATGAGCGGGCGGTGCTCATCAAGGAAAAACGAAAAACGGTGAGTGCCCGAGAGGGCGGTGCTCATGAGCAGCAATGCGAATGAGCACGGGGAAAAACAAAACCGCGAGTGCCCGATAGGGCGGTGCTCTTGAGCAGCGCTGCCAATGAGCACGGGGGAAAACAAAACCGCGAGTGCCCGAGAGGGCGGTGCTCATGAGAAGCGCTGACAATCAGCACTGGGAAAAATAAAACCGCGAGTTCCCGAGAGGGCGGTGCTCATGAACAGCGCTGCCAATCAGCACGGGGAAAAACAAAACCGCGAGTGCCCGAGAGGGCGGTGCTCATGAGCAGCGCTGCCAATCAGCACGGGGAAAAACAAAACCGCGAGTGCCCGAGAGGGCGGTGCTCATGAGCAGCGCTGCCAATCAGCACGGGGAAAAACAAAACCGCGAGTGCCAGAGACGGCGGTGCTCATGAGCAGCGCTGCCAATCAGCACGGGGAAAAACAAAACCGCGAGTGCCCGAGAGGGCGGCGCTCATGAGCAGCGCTGCGAATGAGCGGGCGGTGCTCATCGAGGAAAAACGAAAAACCGTGAGTGAACGAGAGGGCGGCGCTCATGAGCAGCGCTGCGAATGAGTGGGCGGTGCTCATCGAGGAATATCAAAACCGCGAGTGCCCGAGAGGGCGGCGCTCATGAGCAGCGCTGCCAAAGAGCACGGGGAAAAAAAAAACCGCGATTGCCCGAGAGGGCGGTGCTCCTGAGCAGCGCTGCCAATCAGCACGGGGAAAAACAAAACCGCGAGTGCCCGAGACGGCGGTGCTCGTGAGCAGCGCTGCCAATCAGCACGGGGAAAAACCGCGAGTGCCCGAGAGGGCAGAGCTCATGAGCAGCGCTGCGAATGAGCGGGCGGTGCTCATCGAGGAAAAACAAAACCGCGAGTGCCCGAGAGGGCGGTGCTCGTGAGCAGCGCTGCCAATCAGCACGGGGAAAAACAAAACCACGAGTGCCCGAGAGGGCGGTGCTCTTGAGCAGCGCTGCCAATCAGCACGTGGAAAAACAAAACCGCGAGTGCCCGAGAGGGCGGTGCTCATGAGCAGCGCTGCCAATCAGCACGGGGAAAAAAAAAACCGCGAGTGCCCGAGAGGGCAGAGCTCATGAGCAGCGCTGCGAATGAGCGGGCGGTGCTCATCGAGGAAAAACAAAACCGCGAGTGCCCGAGAGGGCGGCGCTCATGAGCAGCGCTGCGAATGAGGGGGCGGTGCTCATCGAGGAAAAACGAAAAACCGCGAGTGCCCGAGAGGGCGGCGCTCATGAGCAGAGCTGCGAATGAGCGGGCGGTGCTCATCGAGCAAAAACCGAGGAAAAACGAAAAACCGCGAGTGCCCGAGAGGGCGGCGCTCATAAGCAGCGCTGCGAATTAGCGGGCGGTGCTCATCGAGGAAAAACGAAAAACCGCGAGTGCCCGAGAGGGCGGCGCTAATGAGCAGCGCTGCGAATGAGCGGGCGGTGCTCATCGAGGAAAAACAAAACCGCGAGTGCCCGAGAGGGCGGCGCTCATGAGCAGCGCTGCGAATGAGCGGGCGGTGCTCATCGAGGAAAAACGAAAAACCGCGAGTGCCCGAGAGGGCGGCGCTCATGAGCAGCGCTGCGAATGAGCGGGCGGTGGTCATCGAGGAAAAACAAAACCGCGAGTGCCCGAGAGGGCGGCGCTCATGAGCAGCGCTGCCAATCAGCACGGGGAAAAAAGAAACCGCGAGTGCCCGAGAGGGCGGTGCTCATGAGCAGCGCTGCGAATGAGCGGGCGGTGCTCATCGAGGAAAAACGAAAAACCGCGAGTGCCCGAGAGGGCGGCGCTCATGACCAGCGCTGCGAATGAGCGGGCGGTGCTCATCGAGGAAAATCGAAACCGCGAGTGCCCGAGAGGGCGGCGCTCATGAGCAGCGCTGCCAATCAGCACGGGGAAAAAAAAAACCGCGAGTGCCCGAGAGGGCGGAGCTCATGAGCAGCGCTGCGAAAGAGCGGGCGGTGCTCATCGAGGAAAAACAAAACCGCGAGTGCCCGAGAGGGCGGCGCTCATGAGCAGCGCTGCGAATGAGCGGGCGGTGCTCATCGAGGAAAAACAAAACCGCGAGTGCCCGAGAGGGCGGCGCTCATGAGCAGCGCTGCGAATGAGCGGGCGGTGCTCACCGAGGAAAAACGAAAAACCGCGAGTGCCCGAGAGGGCGGCGCTCATGAGCAGCGCTGCGAATGAGCGGGCGGTGGTCATCGAGGAAAAACAAAACCGCGAGTGCCCGAGAGGGCGGCGCTCATGAGCAGCGCTGCCAATCAGCACGGGGAAAAAAGAAACCGCGAGTGCCCGAGAGGGCGGTGCTCATGAGCAGCGCTGCCAATGAGCGGGCGGTGCTCATCGAGGAAAAACGAAAAACCGCGAGTGCCCGAGAGGGCGGCGCTCATGAGCAGCGCTGCGAATGAGCGGGCGGTGCTCATCGAGGAAAATCGAAACCGCGAGTGCCCGAGAGGGCGGCGCTCATGAGCAGCGCTGCCAATCAGCACGGGGAAAAAAAAAACCGCGAGTGCCCGAGAGGGCGGAGCTCATGAGCAGCGCTGCGAATGAGCGGGCGGTGCTCATCGAGGAAAAACGAAAAACCGCGAGTGCCCGAGAGGGCGGCGCTCATGAGCAGCGCTGCGAATGAGCGGGCGGTGCTCACGAGGAAAAACGAAACTGCTGAGTGCCCGAGAGGGCGGCGCCATGAGCAGCGCTGCGAATGAGCGAAGGGCGGTGCTCATCGAGGAAAACGAAACCGCGACGTGCCCGAGAGGCGGCGCCATGAGCAGCGCTGCGAATGAGCGGGCGGTGCTCATCGAGGAAAACAAAACCGGCGAGTGCCCGAGAGGGCGGCGTCATGAGCAGCGCTGCGAATGAGCGGGCAGGAGCAGCGCTGCCAATCAGCACGGGGAAAACAAAACCGGCTGAAAAGCCCGAGAGGGCGGTGCTCAGTGAGGAGCGCTGACAATCAGCACGGGAAAACAAACTCGCGATGCCCGAGAGAGGCAATGTGCTCATGAGCAGCGCTGACAATCAGCACGGGGAAAAACAAAACCGCGAGTGCCCGAGAGGGCGGTGCTCATGAGCAGCGCTGCGAATGAGCGGGCGGTGCTCATCGAGGAAAAACAAAACCGCGAGTGCCCGAGTGGGCGGTGCTCTTGAGCAGCGCTGCCAATCATCACGGGGAAAAACAAAACCGCGAGTGCCCGAGAGGGCGGTGCTCATGAGCAGCGCTGCGAATGAGCGGGCAGGACCAGCGCTGCCAATCAGCACGGGGAAAAACAAAACCGCGAGTGCCCGAGAGGGCGGTGCTCATGAGGAGCGCTGACAATCAGCACGGGGAAAGACAAAACCGCGAGTGCCCGAGAGGGCCGTGCTCATGAGCAGCGCTGACAATCAGCACGGGGAAAAACAAAACCGCGAGTGCCCGAGAGGGCGGTGCTCATGAGCAGCGCTGCGAATGAGCTGGCGGTGCTCATCGAGGAAAAACAAAACCGCGAGTGCCCGAGTGGGCGGTGCTCATGAGCAGCGCTGCCAATCAGCACGGGGAAAAACAAAACCGCGAGTGCCCGAGAGGGCGGTGCTCATGAGCAGCGCTGGCAATGAGCACCAGGAAAAACAAAACCGCAAGTGCCCGAGAGGGCGGTGCTCATGAGCGGCGCTGCCAATGAGCACCAGGAAAAACAAAACCGCGAGTGCCCGAGAGGGCGGTGCTCATGAGCGGCGCTGCCAATGAGCGGGCGGTGCTCATAGAGGAAAAAAATAAACCGCGAGTGCCCGAGAGGGCGGTGCTCATGAGCAGGGCTGACAATCATCACGGGGAAAAACAAAGCCGCGAGTGCCCGAGAGGGCGGTGCTCATGAGCGGCACTGCCAATGAGCACAAGGAAAAACAAAACCGCGAGTGCCCGAGAGGGCGGTGCTCATGAGGAGCGCTGACAATCAGCACGGGGAAAAACAAAACCGCGAGTGCCCGAGAGGGCGTTGCCCATGAGCAGCGCTGCCAATGAGCACGGGGGAAAACAAAACCGCGAGTGCCCGAGAGGGCGGTGCTCATGAGCAGCGCTGACAATCAGCACGGGGAAAAATAAAACCGCGAGTTCCCGAGAGGGCGGTGCTCATGAGCAGCGCTGCCAATCAGCACGGGGAAAAACAAAACCGCGAGTGCCCGAGAGGGCGGTGCTCATGAGCAGCGCTGCCAATCAGCACGGGGAAAAACAAAACCGCGAGTGCCCGAGAGGGCGGTGCTCATGAGCAGCGCTGCCAATCAGCACGGGGGAAAAAAAAAACCGCGAGTGCCCGACAGGGCGGTGCTCATGAGCAGCGCTGCCAATCAGCACGGCGAGTGCCCGAGAGGGCGGTGCTCATGAGCAGCGCTGCCAATGAGCACGGCTAGTGGCCGAGAGGGCGGTGCTCATGAGCAGCGCTGCCAATGAGCACGGGGAAAAACAAAACCGCGAGTGCCCGAGAGGGCGGTGCTCATGAGCAGCGCTGCAAATGAGCACGGGGAAAAACAACACCGCGAGTGCCCGAGAGGGCGGTGCTCATGAGCAGCGCTGCGAATGAGCGGGCGGTGCTCATCGAGGAAAAACAAAATCGCGAGTGCCCGAGAGGGCGGTGCTCATGAGCAGCGCTGCGAATGAGCGGGCATGAGCAGCGCTGCCAATCAGCACGGGGAAAAACAACACTGCGAGTGCCCGAGAGGGCGGCGCTCATGAGCAGCGCTGCGAATGAGCGGGCGGTGCTCATCGAGGAAAAACAGAACCGCGAGTGCCCGAGAGGGCGGCGCTCATGAGCAGCGCTGCGAATGAGCGGGCGGTGCTCATCGAGGAAAAACAAAACCACGAGTGCCAGAGAGGGCGGCGCTCATGAGCAGCGCTGCGAATGAGCGGGCGGTGCTCATCGAGGAAAAACAAAACCGCGAGTGCCCGAGAGGGCGGCGCTCACGAGCAGCGCTGCGAATGAGCGGGCGGTGCTCATCGAGGACAAACAACACCGCGAGTGCCCGAGAGGGCGGCGCTCACGAGCAGCGCTGCGAATGAGCGGGCGGTGCTCATCGAGGAAAAACAAAACCGCGAGTGCCGGAGAGGGCGGCGCTCACGAGCAGCGCTGCGAATGAGCGGGCGGTGCTCATCGAGGAACAACGAAAAACCGCGAGTGCCCGAGAGGGCGGCGCTCACGGGCAGCGCTGCGAATGAGCGGGCGGTGCTCATCGAGGAAAAACAAAACCGCGAGTGCCCGATAGGGCGGTGCTCAGGAGCAGCGCTGCGAATGAGCGGGCGGTGCTCATCGAGGAAAAACGAAAAACCGCGAGTGCCCGAGAGGGCGGTGCTCATGAGCAGCGCTGCGAATGAGCGGGCGGTGCTCATCGAGGAAAAACAAAAACCGCGAGTGCCCGAGAGGGCGGCGCTCATGAGCAGCGCTGCGAATGAGCGGGCGGTGCTCATCGAGGAAAAACAAAAGCGCGAGTGCCCGAGAGGGCGGCGCTCATGAGCAGCGCTGCGAATGAGCGGGCATGAGCAGCGCTGCCAATCAGCACGGGAAAAAACAACACCGCGAGTGCCCGAGAGGGCGGCGCTCATGAGCAGCGCTGCGAATGAGCGGGCGGTGCTCATCAAGGAAAAACATAACCGTGAGTGCCCGAGACGGCGGCGCTCATGAGCAGCACTGCGAATGAGCGGGCATGAGCAGCGCTGCCAATCAGCACGGGGAAAAACAACACCGCGAGTGCACGAGAGGGCGGCGCTCACGAGCAGCGCTGCGAATGAGCGGGCGGTGCTCATCGAGGAACAACGAAAAACCGCGAGTGCCCGAGAGGGCGGCGCTCACGGGCAGCGCTGCGAATGAGCGGGCGGTGCTCATCGAGGAAAAACAGAACCGCGAGTGCCCGAGAGGGCGGCGCTCATGAGAGGGTTGTGCTCATGAGCAGCGCTGACAATCAGCACGGGGAAAAACAAAACCGCGAGTGCCCGAGAGGGCGGTGCTCATGAGCGGCGCTGCCAATGAGCACCAGGAAAAACAAAACCGCGAGTGCCCGAGAGGGCGGTGCTCATGAGGGGCGCTGCCAATGAGCACCAGGGAAAACAAAACCGCGAGTGCCCGAGAGGGCGGCGCTCATGAGCAGCGCTGCGAATGAGCGGGCGGCGCTCATCGAGGACAAAAAAAACCGCGAGTGCCCGAGAGGGCGGCGCTCATGAGCAACGCTGCGAATGAGTGGGCGGTGCTCATCGAGGAAAAAAAAGAAACGCGAGTGCCCGAGAGGGCGGCGCTCATGAGCAGCGCTGCGAATGAGGGGGCGGTGCTCATCGAGGAAAAAAAAAACCGCGAGTGCCCGAGAGGGCGGCGCTCATGAGCAGCGCTGCGAATGAGCGGGCGGTGCTCATCGAGGAAAAACAAAACCGCGAGTGCCCGAGAGGGCGGCGCTCATGAGCAGCGCTGCGAATGAGCGGGCGGTGCTCATCGAGGAAAAAAAAAAACGCGAGTGCCCGAGAGGGCGGCGCTCATGAGCAGCGCTGCGAATGAGGGGGCGGTGCTCATCGAGGAAAAACAAAACCGCGAGTGCCCGAGAGGGCGGCGCTCATGAGCAGCGCTGCGAATGAGCGGGCGGTGCTCATCGAGGAAAAACAAAACCGCGAGTGCCAGAGAGGGCGGCGCTCATGAGCAGCGCTGCGAATGAGCGGGCGGTGCTCATCGAGGAAAAACAAAACCGCGAGTGCCCGAGAGGGCGGCGTGTTAGAGCCCGATATGTAACAACGGCCCGAAATGTAACAACGACCCAAAATGTTATAAAAAAAAATGTAATAAAACCCGAAATGTAGTAACTGGTCGATAATGTAACAAAAGTGCTGTGCCCGAAATGTAATAAAAAGATGTAATAAAACCCAAAATGTAATAACTGGTCGATAATGTAACAAGATGCTGAACCCAAAACGTAAAAACTTTTTTCCCAAAATGTAACAACTTGTTACATCTTGGGTCCGTTGTTACATTATGGGACAGGCAAAATATTTTTCCC
>JAMOIN010001222.1:0-16872 GCA_024666655.1 Dascyllus trimaculatus
AGCACCACAGCCCGCCTGGCTCTCCATCAGAGCCTGGTCACAGCGCTCCACAGCAGAGCCTGTCCAAACGGCTCCCCAGCAGCACAGCCCAGCACACCGGGCTCCCCAGCAAAGCTCACCGGGCTCCCCAGTACAGCACATGGAGGCCCCCAGCACCAAAGCCCGCCTGACTCTCTATCCGAGCCTGTTCACACCGCTCCCCAGCAGAGCCTGTCCAAACGGCTCGCCAGTACCACAGCCCAGCACACCGGGCTCCCCAGCACAGCACACGGGGCCCCCCAGCACCACAGCCCGCCTGGCTCTCCAGCAAAGCCTGTTCAAACCACTCGCCAGCAGAGCCTTTCCTCACGGCTCCCCAGCAGCAGAGCCCAGCACACCGGGCTCCCAAGCCCACCTCACCAGGCCCCCCAGCACAGCACACGGGGGCCCCCACCATCACAGCCCGCATGGATCTCCATCAGAGCCTGTTCACACCGCTCCCCAGCAGAGCCTTTCCACAAGGCTCCCCAGCACCACAGCCCAGCAAACCGGGCTCCCCAGCCCAGCTCACCGGGCTCCCGATCACGGCACACCGGGCCCCCCAGCACCTCAGCCCGCCTGGCTGTCCAGCAGATCCTTTTCAAACCACTCCCCAGCAATGCCTTTCCACATGGCTCCCCAGATGCACAGCCCAGCACACCGGGCTCCCCAGCCAAGCTCAACGGGCTCCCCAGCCCAGCTCACCGGGCTCCCCAGCACAGCACACGTGGGCCCCGCGCACCACAGCTCGCCTGGCTCTCCATCAGAGCCTGTTCACAAAGCTCCCCAGAAGAGCCTGTCTACATGGCTCCCCACCAGCCCCGCACACCGCAGCACAGCCCGCCTGGCTCTCCATCAGAGCCTGTTCACTCCGCTCCCCAGCAGACCCTGTCCACACGGCACCCCACCAGCTCAGCCCAGCACACCGGGCTCCGCAGCCCAGCTCACCGGGCTTCCGAGCACAGCACACGGGGCCCCCCAGCACCACAGCCAGCCTGGCTCTCCATCAGAGCCTTTTCACACCGCTTCCCAGCAGACCCTGTACACACGGCACCCCAGCAGCTCAGCCCAGCACACTAGCCTCCGCTGCCCAGCTCACCGGGCAACCGAGCAGAGCACACGGGGGCCCCCAGCACCACAGCCCGCCCGGCTCTCCATCAGAGCCTGTTAACACCGCTTCCCAGCAGACCCTGTCCAAACTGCAACCCAGCAGCTCAGCCCAGCACACCGGGCCCCGCAGCCCAGCTCACCGGGCTACCGAGCACAGCACATGGGGGCCCCCAGCACCACAGCCCGCCTGACTCTCCATCAGAGCCTGTTCACACCGCTCCCCAGCAGAGCCTGTCATTACGGCTGGCCAATACAACAGCCCAGCACACCGGGCTCCCCAGCACAGCACACGGGGCCCCCCAGCACCACAGCGCGCCTGGCTCTCCATCATGGCCTTTTCACACCGCTCCCCAGCAGAGCCTGTCCACACGGCTCCCCAGCACCACAGCCCAGCACACCGGGCTCCCCAGCCAGGCCCAACGGGCTCCCCAGCACAGCACACGGGGCCCCCCAGCAGAGCCTGTCTACACGGTTGGCCAGCACCACAGCCCAGCACACCGGGCTCGAAAGCCAAGCTCACCGGGCCCCCCAACACAGCACACGGGGGCTCCCAGCACCACAGGCCCCCTGGCTCCCCAGCAGAGCCTGTTCAAACCACTCCCCAGCAGTCCCTGTCCACACGGCTGCCCAGCAGAACCGCCTAGCACAGCGGGCTCCCCTGCCAAGCTCACCGGGCTCACCAGCACAGCACACGGGGCGCCCCAGCACCACATCCCCCCTGGCTCTCCATCATGGCCTGTTCACACCGCACCCCAGAGGAGCCTGTCCACACGGCTCCCCAGCACCACAGCCCAGCACAACGGGCTCCCCAGCCAGGCTCAACGGGCTCCCCAGCACAGCACACGGGGCCCCCTAGCAGAGCCTGTCTACACGGTTGGCCAGCACCACAGCCCAGCACACCGGGCTCGCCAGCCAAGCTCACCGGGCCCCCCAGCACAGCACACGGGGCCCCCCAGCACCACAGCCCGCCTGGCTCTCCATCAGAGCCTGGTCACAGCGCTCCGCAGCAGAGTCTGACTACACGGCTCCCCAGCACCACAGCCCAGCACACCGGGCTACCCAGCCCAGCTCACCGGGCTCCCCAGCACTGCACACAGGGCCCCCCAACACCACAGCCCGCCTGGCTCTCCAGCAGAGCCTGTTCAAACCACTCGAAAGCAGAGCCTGTCAACACGTCTCCCCAGCAGCACAGCCCAGCACACTGGCCTCCCAAGCCCAGCTCACCGGGCTCCGCAGCACAGCACACGGGGCCCCCCAGCACTGCAGCCCAACTCACCGGGCTCCCCAGCACAGCACACGGGCGCCCCCAGCAACACAGCCCGCCTGGCTCTCCAGCAGAGCCTGATCAAAACACTCCCCAGCAGAGCCTGTCAACACGGCTCCCCAGCAGCACAGCCCAGCACTACAGGCTCCACAGCCGATCTCACCGGGCTCCCCAGCACAGGACACGGGGGCCCCCAGCACAGCACACGGGGGCCCGCAGCACCACAGCCTGCGTTACTCTCCAGCAGAGCCTGTTCAAACCACTCCCCAGCAATACCTGTCCACACGCCTCCCCAGCAGCACAGCCTAGCACAGCGGGCTCCCCGGCCAAGCTCACCGGGCTCCCCAGCACAGCACACGGGGGCCACCAACACCACATCCCGCCTGGCTCTCCATCATGGCCTGTTCACACCGCTCCCCAGTAGAGCCTGTCAACACGGCTCCCCTGCACCACAGCCCAGCACACCGGGCTCCCCAGCCAGGCTCAACGGGGTCCCCAGCAAAGAACACGGGGCCCCCCAGCACCACAGCCCGCCTGGGTCTCCATCAGAGCCTGTCCACACCGCTCCTCAGCAGAGCCTGTCCACACGGCTCCCCAGCACCACAGCCCAGCACACCGGACTCCCCGGCCAAGCTCACCGGGCTCCCAGCATAGCACACGGGGGCCCCCAGCACAACAGCCCGCCTGGCTTACCATCAGAGCCATTTCACACCGCTCTCCAGCAGAGCCTGTCGACACAACTCCCCAGGACCACAGCCCAGAAATCCGGGCTCCCCAGCCTTCCTCAACGGGCTCCCCAGCACAGCACACGGGGCCCCCCAACCCCACAGCCCGCCTGGCTCTCAATCAGAGCCTGTTCACTCCGCTCCCCAGCAGAGCCTGTTCACACCGCTCCGCAGCAGAACCTGTCTAAGAGGCTCGCCAGCACAAAAGCCATGCACACCGGGCTCCCGAGCCCACCTCACCGGTATCCCCAGCACAGCACACGGGCCCCCCAGCACCACAGCCTGCCTGGCTCTCCATCAGAGCCATTTCACAGCGCTCCGCAGCACAACCTGTCCACACGGCTCCCCAGCAGCACAGCCCAGAACACCGGGCTCCCCAGCCCAGCTCAACGGGCTCCCCAGCACAGCACGCGGGGCTTCCCAGCACCACTGCCCGCATGGCTCTCTATCAGAGCTTGTTAACTTCGCTCCCCACTAGAGCCTTTTCAAATCACTCTCCAGTAGAGCCTGTCCACATGGCTCCCAAGCACCACAGCCCAGCACACCGGGCTCCCCAGCCCAGCTCAACGGGCTCCCCAGCACAGCTCACCGGGCCGCCCAGCACAGCACACGGGGGCCCCCAACACGACAGCCCGCCTTGCTCTCCATAAGAGCCTGTTCACACCACTCGGCAGCAGAGCCTGTCAACACGGCTCCCCAGCACCACAGCCCAGCACACCGGGCTCCCCAGCCCAGCTCACCGGGCTCCCCAGCACAGCACACGGGGCCCCCCAGCAACACAGCCCGCCTGGCTCTCCAGCAGAGACTGTTCAAACCACTCCCCAGCAGAGCCTGTCCACACGGCTCCACAGCAGAGCCTGTCCACACGGCTCCCCAGCACCACAGCCCAGCACACCGGGCACCCCAGCAAAGCACACGGGGCCCCCCCAGCACCACAGCCCGCCTGGCTCTCCATCAGAGCCTGTTCAACCCTCTACCCAGCTGAGCCTGTTCACACCGCTCCCCAGCAGAGCCTGTCCACACGGCTCCCCAGCACCACAGCCCTGCACACCGGGCTGCCCAGCCCAGCTCACCGGGCTCCCCATCACAGCACACAGGAGCCCCCAGCACCACAGCCCGCCTGGCTCTCCATAAGAGCCTGTTCACAACGCTCCCCAGCAGAGCCTGTCCACAAGGCTCCCCAGCACCACAGCCCAGCACACCGGGCTAACCAGCCCAGCTCACCGGGCTCCCGAGCACGGCACACGGGGCCCCCCAGCACCACAGCCCGCCTGGCTGTCAAGCAGATCCTTTTCAAACCACTCCCCAGCAATGCCTTTCCACATGGCTCCCCAGCAGCACAGCCCAGCATACCGGTCTCCCCAGCTCAGCTCAACGGGCTCCCAAGCACAGCACACGGGGCCCCCAAGCACCACAGCCCGCCTGGCTCTCCATCAGAGCCTGTTCACACCGCTCCCCAGAAGAGCCTGTCCACACGGCTCCCCAGCAGCACAGCCCAGCACACCGGGCTCCCCAGCCCAGCTCACCGGACTCCCCAGCACAGAAAACGGGGGCCCCCAGCACGTCAGCCCGCCTGACTCTCCATCAGAGCCTGTTCACACCGCTCCCCAGCAGAGCCTGTCCACACGGCTCCCCAGCAGCACAGCTCAGTACACAGGGCTCTCCAGCCCAAATCAACGGGCTCCCAAGCACAGAACACGGGGCCCCCCAGCACCACAGCCCGTCTGGCTCTCCAACAGAGCCTGTCCACACCGCTCCCCAGCAGAGCCTTTCCACACGCCTCCCCAGCACCACAGCTTGGCACACCGGGCTCCCCAGCACAGCTCACAGGGCTCCCCAGCACAGCACACGGTGGCCCCCCGCACCACAGCCCGCCTAGCTCTCCAGCAGAGCCTTTTCAAACCACTCCCCAGCAGAGCCTGTCCACACGGCTCCCAAGCAGCACAGCCCAGCACACCGGTCTCCCCAGCCCAGCTCACCGGGCTCCCCAGCACAGCACACGGGGGCCCCCAGGAACACAGCGCGCCTTGCTCTCCAGCAGAGCCTGTTGAAACCGCTCCCCAGCAGAGCCTGTCCACACGGCTCCCCAGATGCACAGCCCAGCACACCGGGCTCCCCAGCCCAGCTCACCGGGCTCCCCAGTACAGCAAACGGGGCCCCCCAGCACCACAGCCCGCCTGGCTCTCCATCAGAGCCTGTTCACACCGCTCCGCAGCAGAGCCTGTCTACACGGCTCCCCAGCACCACAGCCCCGCTCACCGTCCTCCCCAGCCCAGCTCACCTGGCTCTCCACCACAGCACACGGGGCCCCCGAGCACCACAGCCCGCCTTGCTCTCCATCAGAGCCTGTTCATACAGCTCCCCAGCAGAGCCCGTCTACACGGCTCCCCAGCACCACAGCCCATCACACCGGGCTGCCAGCACAGCACACGGGGCCCCCCAGCACCACAGCCCGCCTGGCTCTCCAGCAGAGCCTGTCCACACGGCTCCCCAGCACAACAGCCCAGCACACCGGGCTCCCCAGCCCATCTCAACAGGCTCCCCAGCACACCGCACGGGGCACCCCAGCACCACAGCCCGCCTGGCTCTCCATCAGAGCCTGTTCACAACGCTCCCCAGCAGAGCCTGTCCACAAGGCTCCCCAGCACCACAGCCCAGCACACCGGGCTAACCAGCCCAGCTCACCGGGCTCCCGAGCACGGCACACGGGGCACCCCAGCACCACAGCCCGCCTGGCTGTCCAGCAGATCCTTTTCAAACCACTCCCCAGCAATGCCTTTCCACATGGCTCCCCAGCAGCACAGCCCAGCATACCGGTCTCCCCAGCTCAGCTCAACGGGCTCCCAAGCACAGCACACGGGGCCCCCCAGCACCACAGCCCGCCTGGCTCTCCATCAGAGCCTGTTCACACCGCTCCCCAGAAGAGCCTGTCCACACGGCTCCCCAGCAGCACAGCCCAGCACACCGGGCTCCCCAGCCCAGCTCACCGGACTCCCCAGCACAGAAAACGGGGGCCCCCAGCACGTCAGCCCGCCTGACTCTCCATCAGAGCCTGTTCACACCGCTCCCCAGCAGAGCCTTTCCACACGGCTCCCCAGCAGCACAGCTCAGTACACAGGGCTCTCCAGCCCAAATCAACGGGCTCCCAAGCACAGAACACGGGGCCCCCCAGCACCACAGCCCGTCTGGCTCTCCAACAGAGCCTGTCCACACCGCTCCCCAGCAGAGCCTTTCCACACGCCTCCCCAGCACCACAGCTTGGCACACCGGGCTCCCCAGCACAGCTCACAGGGCTCCCAAGCACAGCACACGGTGGCCCCCCGCACCACAGCCCGCCTCGCTCTCCAGCAGAGCCTTTTCAAACCACTCCCCAGCAGAGCCTGTCCACACGGCTCCCAAGCAGCACAGCCCAGCACACCGGTCTCCCCAGCCCAGCTCACCGGGCTCCCCAGCACAGCACACGGGGGCCCCCAGCAACACAGCGCGCCTTGCTCTCCAGCAGAGCCTGTTGAAACTGCTCCCCAGCAGAGCCTGTCCACACGGCTCCCCAGATGCACAGCCCAGCACACCGGGCTCCCCAGCCCAGCTCACCGGGCTCCCCAGTACAGCACACGGGGCCCCCCAGCACCACAGCCCGCCTGGCTCTCCATCAGAGCCTGTTCACACCGCTCCGCAGCAGAGCCTGTCTACACGGCTCACCAGCACCACAGCCCCGCTCACCGTCCTCCCCAGCCCAGCTCACCTGGCTCTCGCGCACAGCACACGGGGCCCCCGAGCACCACAGCCCGCCTTGCTCTCCATCAGAGCATGTTCATACAGCTCCCCAGCAGAGCCCGTCTACACGGCTCCCCAGCACCACAGCCCATCACACCGGGCTGCCAGCACAGCACACGGGGCCCCCCAGCACCACAGCCTGCCTTGCTCTCCAGCAGAGCCTGTCCACACGGCTCCCCAGCACAACAGCCCAGCACACCGGGCTCCCCAGCCCATCTCAACAGGCTCCCCAGCACACCACACGGGGCACCCCAGCACCACAGCCCGCCTGGCTGTCCAGCAGAGCCTGTCCAGACCGCTCCCCAGAAGAGTCTGTCCACACGGCTCGCCAGCAGAACAGCCCAGCACACCGGGCTCCCCAGCCCAGTTCACCGGGCTGCCGAGCACGGCACACGGCGCCCCCCAGCACCACAACCCGCCTTGCTCTCCATCAGTGCCTGTTCACACCGCTCCCCAGCAGAGCCTGTCTACACGGCTCCACAGCACCACAACCATGCAAACCGGGCTCCCCAGCCCAGCTCACCCGGCTCCCCAGCACAGAACACGGGGCCCCCCAGCCCCACAGCACGCCTGGCTCTCCATCAGAGCCTGTTCAAACCACTCCCATGCAGAGCCTGTCCACACGGCTCCCCAGCAGCACAGCCCAGCACACCGGGCTCCCCAGCACAGCACACGGGGCCCCCCAGCACCACAGCCCGCCTGGCTCTCCGGCAAAGCCTGTTCAAACCACTCCCCAGCAGAGCCTGTCCACACGGCTCCCCACCACCAAAGCCCAGCACACCGGGCTCCCCAGCACCACAGCCCAGCACACGGGGCTCCCCAGGCAAGCACACCGGGCTCCCCAGCACAGCAGACGGGACCCCCAGCACCACAGCCCGAATGGCTCCCCAGCAGAGCCTGTCTACACGGCTCCCCAGCACCACAGCCCAGCACACCGGGCTCCCCAGCCCAGCTCAACGGGCTCCCCAGCACAGCACACGGGGCCCCCCAGCGCCACAGCCCGCCTGGCTCTCAATCAGAGCCTTTTCAAACCACTCTCCAGTAGAGCCTGTCCACACGGATCCCAAGCACCACAGCCCAGCACACCGGGCTCCCGTGCCCAGCACACCGGGCTCCCCAGCCCAGCTCACCGGGCCGACTAGCACAGCACAGGGGGGCCCCCAGCACTACAGCCCGCCTGGCTCTCCATAAGAGCCTGTTCACACCGCTCCGCAGGAGAGAATGTCTACACGGCTCGCCTGCACCACAGCCCAGCACACCGGGCTCCCCAGCCCAGCTCACCAGGCTCCACAGCACAGCACACAGGGCCCCCCAGCACCAAAGCCCGCCTGGCTCTCCAGCAGAGCCTGTTCAAACCACTCCCCAGCAGAGCCTGTCCACACGGCTCCCCAGCAGAGCCTGTCCACACGGCTCCCCAGCAGAACAGCCCAGCACACCGAGCTTCCCAGCCAGGCTCAACGGGCTCCCCAGCACAGCACACGGGGGCCCCCAGCACCACAGCCCGCCTGGCTCTCCATCAGAGCCTGTTCACACCGCTCCCTAGCACAGCCTGTCCACACGGCTCCCCAGCACCACACCCAGGCACCCAAGCACAGCACACGGGGCCCCCCAGCACCACATCCCGCCTGGCTCTCCAGCAGAGCCTGTTCAAACCACTCGCCAGCAGAGCCTGTCCACACGGCTCCCCAGCAGCACAGCCCATCACACCGGGCTCCCCGGCCCAGCCCACCGGGCTCCCCAGCACAGCACACGGGGCCCCCCAGCACCACAGCCCGCCTGGCTCTCCAGCAGAGCCTGTTCAAACCACTCCCCAGCAGAGCCTGTCCACACGGCTCCCCAGCACCACAGCCCAGCACACCGGGCTCCTCAACAAAGCTCACCGGGCTCCCCAGCACAGCACACGGGAGCCCCCAGTACCACAGCCCGCCTGGCTCTCCAGCAGAACCTGTTCAATCCGCTCCCCAGCAGAGCCTGTCCACAAGGCTCCCCAGCAGCACGTCCCAGCACACCGGGCTTCCCAGTCCAGCTCACCGGGCTCCCCAGCACAGCACACGGGGGCACCCAGCACCAAACCCCCCTGGCTCTCCATCAGAGCCTGTTCACACCGCTCCCCAGAACAGCCTCTCTACACGGCTACCCAGCACCACAGCCCAGCACACCGGGCTCCCAAGCCCAGCTCACCGGGCTCCCCAGCACAGACCACGGGTCCCCCCAGCACCTCAGCCCACCTGGCTTTCCAGCAGAGCCTCTTCACAAGGCTCCCCAGCAGAGAATGTCCACACGGCTCCCCAGCAGCACAGCCCAGCACACCAGGCTCCACAGCCGATCTCACCGGGCTCCGCAGCACAGCAACTGGGCCACCCAGCACCACAGCCCAGCACACCGGGCTCCACAGCCCAGCTCACCGGGCTCCCCAGCACGGCACATGGGGGCCCCCAGCACCACAGCCCGCCTGGCTCTCCATCAGAGCCTGTTCAAACCATTCCCCAGCAGAGACTGTCCATACGGCTCCCCAGCAGCACAGCCCTGCACACCGGGCTCCCCAGCACAGCACATTGGGGCCCCCAGCTCCACAGCCCGCCTGGCTCTCCATCAGAGCCTGTTCAAACCACTCGCCAGCAGAGCCTGTACACACGGCTCGCCAGTCCCAAAGCCCAACACACCGGGCTCCTCAGCCAAGCTCACAGGGCTCCCCAGCACAGCACACGGGGGCCCCCAGCACCACAGCCCGCCTGGCTATCCAACAGAGCCTTTTCAAACCACTCGCCAGCAGAGCCTGTACACACGGCTCCCCAGTACCAAAGCCCAACACACCGGGCTCCCCAGCCCAGCTCAACGGGCTCCCCAGCACAGCACACGGTGCCCCCCATCACCACAGCCCGCCTGGCTCTCCATCAGAGCCTGTTCACACCGCTCCGCAGCAGAGCCTGTCTACACGGCTCCCCATCACCACAGCCCAGCTCACCGGGCTCCCCAGTACACGGGGCTCCCCAGCCCATCACACCGGGCTCCCCAGCACAGCACACGGGGCCCCCCAGCACCACAGCCCGCCTGGCTCTCCATCCGAGCCTGTTCAAACCACTCCCCAGCAGAGCCTGTCCACACGGCAACCCAGCAGGTCAGCCCAGCACACCGGGCTCCCAAGCCCAGCACACCGGGCTCCCCAACACAGCACACGGGGCCCCCCAGCACCACAGCCCGAATGGCTCGCCAGCAGAGCCTGTCTACACGGCTCCCCAGCACCACAGCCCAGCACACCCGTCTCCCAAGCCCAGCTCACTGGGCTCCCCAGCACAGCACACGGGGGCCCCCAGCACAAAAGCCCGCCTGGCTGTCCAGCAGAGCCTGTTCACACCGCTCCCCAGCAGAGCCTGTCGACACGGCTCCCCAGCACAACAGCCCAGCACACGGGGTTCCCCAGCCCAGCTCACCGGGGTCCCCAGCCCAGCACACGGGGGCCCCCAGCACCACAGCCAGCCTGGCTCTCCAGCAGAGACTGTTCAAACCACTCCCCAGAAGACCCTTTCCACACGGCTCCCCAGCAGAGCCTGTCCACACGGCTCCCCAGCACCACAGCCAAGCTCACCGGGCTCCCCACCACCACAGCCCAGCACACCGGGCTCCACATCCCAGCTCAAAGGGCTCCGCAGCACAGCACACGGGGGCCGCCAGCACCACAGCCCGCCTGGCTATCCAGCAGAGCCTGTTCAAACGACTCCCCAGCAGAGCCTGTCCACACGGCTCCCCAGCACCAAAGCCCAACACACCGGGCTCCGAAGCCCAGCTCAACGGGCTCCCCAGCACAGCACACGGGGCCCCCCGGCACCACAGCCCGCCTGGCTCTCCATCAGAGCCTGTTCAACCCTCTAACCAGCAGAGCCTGTCCACAGGGCTCCCCAGCAGAGCCTGTCCGCACGGCTCCCCAGCACCACAGCCAAGCACACTGGGCTCCCCAGCACAGCACACGGGGCCCCCCAGGACAGCACACGTGGCTTCACAGCACCACAGCCCGCCTGGCTCTCCATCAGAGCCTCTTCACACCGCTCCCCAGCAGAGCCTGTCTACACGGGTCCCCAGCAGCACAGCCCAGCAAACCAGGCTCCCCAGCCCAGCTCACCCGGCTCCCGATCACGGCACACGGGGCCCCACAGCACCACAGTCTGCCTGGCTCTCCAGCAGATCCTTTTTAAACCACTACCCAGCAGAGCCTGTCCACACGGCTCCCCAGCAGCACAGCCCAGCACACCGGGCTCAACAGCCCAGCTCACCGGGCACCCCAGCACAGCACAAGGGGCCCCCCAGAACCACAGCCCGCCTGGCTCTCCATCGGAGCCTGTTCAACCCTCTCCCCAGCAGAGCCTGTCCACACGGCTCCCCAGCACCACAGCCCAGCACACCAGGCTCCCCAGCACAGCACACGGGGCCCCCCAGCACCACAGCCCGCCTGACTCTCCAGCAGAGCCTGTTCAAACCACTCGCCAGCAGAGGCTGTCTACACGGCTACCCAGCACCACAGCCCAGCTCACCGGGCTCCTCTGCCCAGCTCACCGGGCTCCCCAGCACAGCACACGGGGCCCCCCAGCACCAAAGCCCGCCTGGCTCTCCAGCAGTGCCTGTTCAATCCACTCCCGAGCAGAGCCTCTCCACACGGCTCTCCAGCAGCACAGCCCAGCACACCGGGCTCCCCAGCCCAGCTCAACGAGATCCCGAGCACAGCACACGGGGCCCCCCAGCACCACAGCCCGCCTGGCTCTCCATCAGAACCTTTTCAACCCTCTCCCCAGCAGAGCCTGTCCACACGGCTCCCCAGCACCACAGCCCACAACACCGGGCTCCCAGGCCCAACTCAACAGGCTCCCCAGCACAGCACACGGGGCTTCCCAGCACCAAAGCCCGCCTCGCTCTCCCTCACAGCCTGTTCACTCCGCTCCCCAGCAGTGCCTTTTCAAACCACTCCCCAGAAGAGCCTGTCTACACGGCTCCCCAGCACCACAGCCCAGCACACCGGGCTCCCCAGCCCAGCTCAACGGGCTCCCCAGCAAAGCACACGGGGCCCCCCAGCACAGCACACGAGGGCCCCAAGCACCACAGCCCGCCTGGCTCTCAAGCAGAGCCTCTTCACACCGCTCCCCAGAAGAGCCTGTCCACACGGCTCCCCAGCAGCACAGCCCAGCACACCGGGTTCCCCAGCACAGCACACGGGGGCCCCCAGCACAGTACACGGGGGCCCCCAGCACCACAGCCCGCCAGGCTGTCCAGCAGAGCCTGTTCAAACCACTCCCCAAAAGAGCCTGTCCACTCGGCTCCCCAGCACCACAGCCCAGCACACCGGGCTCCCCAGCCCAGCTCAACGGGCTCCAGAGCACAGCACACAGGGGCCCCCAGCACAAACGCCCGCCTGGCTCTAAATCAGAGCATGTTCAACCCTCTCCCCAGCAGAGCCTGTACACACAGCTCCCCAGCACCACAGCCCAGCACACCAGGCTCCCCAGCCCAGCTCAACGGGCTCCCCAGCACAGCACAAGGGTGCCCCCAGGACCACAGCCCGCCTGGCTCCCCAGCAGAGCCTGTCCACACCGCTCCCCAGAAGAGCCTGTGCACACGGCTCCCCAGCAGAACAGCCCAGCACACCGGGCTCCCCAGCACAGCACACAGAGGCCCCCAGCACCACAGCAAGCCTGGCACTCCATCAGAGCCTCTTCACACCACTCCCCAGCAGAGCCTTTCCACACGGCTCCCCAGCACCAGAGCCCAGCACACCGGGCTCCCCAGCCCTGCTCACCGGGCTCCGTTGCAGAGCACACGGAGGCCCCCAGCACCACAGCCTGCCTGGCTCTCCATCAGAGCCTGTTCACACCGCTCCCCAGCAGATTCTGTCTACACGGCTCCCCAGCAGCACAGCCCAGCACACCGCAGCACTGCCCGCCTGGCTCTCCAGCAGAGCCTGTTCACACCGCTCCCCAGCAGACCCGGTCCACACGGCTCCCGAGGTGCACAGAACAGTGCACCGGGTTCCCCAGAACAGCACACGGGGGCCCCCAGCACCACAGCCCGCCTGGCTCTCCATCAGAGCCTGTTCACACCGCTCCCCAGCAGATTCTGTCTACACGGCTCCCCAGCAGCACAGCCCAGCACACCGCAGCACTGCCCGCCTGGCTCTCCAGCAGAGCCTGTTCACACCGCTCCCCAGCAGACCCGGTCCACACGGCTCCCCAGGTGCACAGAACAGTGCACCGGGCTCCCCAGAACAGCACACGGGGGCCCCCAGCACCACAGCCCGCCTGGCTCTCCATCAGAGCCTGTTCACACCGCTCCCCAGCAGAGCCTGTCCACATGGCTCCCCAGCAGAACAGCCCAGCACACCAGGCTCCACAGCCGATCTCACCGGGCTCCGCAGCACAGCACACGGGACCCCCCAGCACCAAAGCCAAGCACACCGGGCTCCCCAGCCCAGCTCACCGGACTCCCCAGCACAGCACAAGGGTGCCCCCAGGACCACAGCCCGCCTGGCTCCCCAGCAGAGCCTGTCCACACCGCTCCCCAGAAGAGCCTGTGCACACGGCTCCCCAGCAGAACAGCCCAGCACACCGGGCTCCCCAGCACAGCACACAGAGGCCCCCAGCACCACAGCAAGCCTGGCTCTCCATCAGAGCCTCTTCACACCACTCCCCAGCAGAGCCTTTCCACACGGCTCCCCAGCACCAGAGCCCAGCACACCGGGCTCCCCAGCCCTGCTCACCGGGCTCCGTTGCAGAGCACACGGAGGCCCCCAGCACCACAGCCTGCCTGGCTCTCCATCAGAGCCTGTTCACACCGCTCCCCAGCAGAGCCTGTCTACACGGCTCCCCAGCAGCACAGCCCAGAACACCGCAGCACTGCCCGCCTGGCTCTCCAGCAGAGCCTGTTCACACCGCTCCCCAGCAGACCCGGTCCACACGGCTCCCCAGGTGCACAGAACAGTGCACCGGGTTCCCCAGAACAGCACACGGGGGCCCCCAGCACTACAGCCCGCCTGGCTCTCAAGCAGAGCCTCTTCACACCGCTCCCCAGAAGAGCCTGTCCACATGGCTCCCCAGCAGAACAGCCCAGCACACCAGGCTCCACAGCCGATCTCACCGGGCTCCGCAGCACAGCACACGGGACCCCCCAGCACCAAAGCCAAGCACACCGGGCTCCCCAGCCCAGCTCACCGGACTCCCCAGTACAGCACACGGGGGCCCCCAGCACCACAGCCCGCCTGGCTCTCCAGCAGAGCCTGTTCAACCCTCTCCCCAGCAGAGCCTGTCCAAACGGCTCCCCAGCTGCACAGCCCAGCGAACTGGCCTCCACAGCCCAATACACGGGGGCCCCCAACACAGCACACGGGGGCCTCTTGCAAACAACACGGGGCCCCCCTGCACCACAGCCCGCTAGGCTCTGCAGACGAGCCTGTCCCCACGGCTCCCCAGTAGCACAGCCCAGCAAACCGGGCTCCCAAGCACAGCACACGGGGCCCAGAGCACAGCACACGGGGGCCCCCAGCACAGCACACGGGTGCCCCCAGCACAGCACACGGGGGCCCCCAGCACCACAGCCCGCGTTGCTCTCCAGTAGAGCCTGTTCAAACCACTCCCCAGCACAGCCTGTCCACAAGCCTCCCCAGCAGCACAGCCCAGAACACCGGGCTCCCCAGCCCAGCTCACCGGACTCCCCAGCACAGCACACGGGGCCCCCAGCACCACAGCCAGCCTGGCTCTCCATCAGAGCCTGTTCACACCGCTCCCCAGCAGACCCGGTCCACACGGCTCCCCAGGTGCACAGAAGAGTGCACCGGGTTCCCCAGAACAGCACACGGGGGCCCCCAGCACCACGGCCAGCCTGGCTCTCCATCAGAGCCTGTTCACACCGCTCCTCAGCAGAGCCTTTCCACACGGCTCCCCAGCAGCACACCCTAGGACACCGGGCTCCACAGCCCAGCTCACCGGACTCCCCAGTACAGCACACGGGGCCCCCAACACCACAGCCCGCATGGCATTCCATCAGAGCCTGTTCACACCGCTCCTCAGCAGAGCCTTTCCACATGGCTCCCCAGCAGCACACCCTAGGACACCGGGCTCCCCATCCCAGCTCACCGGGCTCCCCAGCACAGCACAAAGGAGGCCCCCAGCACCACAGCCCACCTGGCTCTCCAGCAGAGCCTGTTCAAACCACTCCCCAGCACAGCCTGTCTACACGGCTCCCCAGCACCACAGCCCAGCACACCGGGCTCCCCAGCCCAGCTCACCGGGCTCCCCAGCACAGCACACGGGCCGCCCCAGCACCACAGCCCGCCTGGCTCCCCAGCAGAGCCTGTTCAAACCATTCCCCAGCAGTCCCTGTCCACACGGCTCCCTTGCAGCACCGCCGAGCACAGCGGGCTCCCCGGCCAAGCTCACCGGGCACCCCAGCACAGCACACGGGGGCCCCCAGCACCACATCCCGCCAGGGTCTCCATCATGGCCTGTCCACACCGCTCCCCAGCAGAGCCTGTCCACACGGCTCCACAGCACCACTGCCCAGCACACCGGGCTCCCCAGCCAGGCTCAACGGGGTCCCCAGCATGGAACACGGGGACCCCCAGAACCACAGCCAGCCTGGCTCTGGAGCAGAGCCTGTTCAAGCCACTCCCCAGCAGAACCTGTCCACACGGCTCCCCACCAGCACAGCCCAGTACACCGGGCTCCCCAGCCCAGCTCACCGGGCCCCCCAACACAGCACACGGGGCCCCCAGCAACACAGCCCGCCTGGCTCTCCATCAGAGACTGTTCAACCCTCTCCCCAGCAGAGCCTGTCTACACGGTTGGCCAGCACCACAGTCCAGTACACCGGGCTCCCCAGCCCAGCTCACCTGGCCCCCCAACACAGCACACGGGGCCCCCAGCAACACAGCCCGCCTGGCTCTCCATCAGAGACTGTTCAACCCTCTCCCCAGCAGAGCCTGTCCACACGGCTCCCCAGCACCACAGCCCAGCACACCGGGCTCCCATGCGCAGCTCAACGGGCTCCCCAGCACAGCACACGGGACAACCCAGCACAACAGCCCGCCTGGCTCTCCATCAGAGCCTGTTCACACCGCTCCCCAGCTGAGCCTGTCTACACGGCTCCCCAGCACCACAGCCCAGAAAACCGGGATCCGCAGCCCAGGTCACCGGGCTCCCCAGCACAGCACATGGTGGCCCCCATCATCACAGCCCGCCTGGCTCTCCGGCAGAGCCTTTTTAAACCGCTCCCCAGCAGAGACTGTCTATACGGCTCCCCAGCACCACAGCCAAGCACACCGAGCTCCAATGCCCAGCTCACCATGCCCCCCAGCACAGCACACGGGGGCCCCCAGCACCACAGCCCGCCTGGCTCTCCATCAGAGCCAGTTCACACCGCTCCCCACCAGAGTCTTTCTACACGGCTCCCCATCACCAAAACCCAGCACACCGGGCTCCCCAGCACCACAGCCCAGCACACGGGGCTCCCCAGCCCAGCACACCGGGCTCCCCAGCACAGCACACGGGGCCCCCCAGCACCACAGCCCGCCTGGCTCCCCATCAGACCCAGGCGGGCTCCCCAGCACAGCACACGGGGCCCCCCAGCACCACAGCCCGCCTGGCTCTCCATCAGAGCCTGTTCACACCGCTCCCCAGCAGAGCCTTTCAACACGGCTCCCAAGCACCAAAGCCCAGCACACCGGGCTCCCCAGTACAGCACACGGGGGCCCCCAGCAAAGCACACGGGGCCCCCAAGCACCACAGCCCGCCTGGCTCCCCAGAAGAGCCTGTCTACAGGGCTCCCCAGCATCACAGCCCAGCTCACCGGGCTCCCCAGCACAGCACACGGGGGCCCCCAGAACCACTGGCCGGCTGGCTTTCCAGCAGAGCCTGTTCACACCGCTCCCCATCAGACCCTGTCCACACGGCTCCCCAGCAGCACAGCCCAGCACACCGGGCTCCCCAGCACAGCACATGGTGGCCC